>JAHWFP010209868.1:0-35413 GCA_023313725.1 Lithobius niger
CCCCCCCCCCCCGTTTTCAGAAAAGCGTCACTACCTACTTAATCTACCCTGATCAGCATTATCAATAGCAAGGCCGCATGAGAAACAGCTCACAACTTCTGCAATGCGATAATGGAAGTTACCCACAGGTGTGCGATGCTGCAGCTCGCAAGGAAATCTTTTACAATCCGATAATTGAAGCTACCAAAGGGTTCACGGACGGGTGCATGCCCGTGGGTTATTTTCACGGGTTAGATCGGTGTACATCCTTAGACGGTTTACCAGCAGTAGCCAATGTTGGATTGGGCCGCTTCACTGCAGGATGTCCTGGTTTAATTTTTTTTTTGATTTGAAATAAACTCGAATAAAAATTACATCTATAACCTGCATGAAAACGTTTTAAATTCACGTCTTACAAATACGCTAGCTTCTGGGGCTTGACCACGGGCCACAATGTCCTTGTTTAAAAAAAAGTTGAAATGAATTCGTATGAAAGAATAATTTTAAAAATTCTTGCCGCATTCTTAAAAATGCACAGGCTTCCGGGATCTGCCCCGGACTCCAATGGGGAAGCTTAAGGTGCTCCACTCTCCCACGCATAACAGGCCCCAATGTCCCTGCAGTACATTCCCGGGGAGTCCCTAACCATCCCAATGCGACCCTGGTAGCTTACAGCCAGGTCCTCACATTCTGTAGATTCTTAACTCTTTCCAACATTCTTCTTTTCTGCGGAATTCGTTATGTGGATCTCGGTCTATTCATCTGTTTATTTCTCAGAATTTTTGGCCGATAAAAAGTTTAGGGTGTTCAACACTGTTCATTGATATAGTTCACACCGTTTGAAGCTAATATTGCTATCTGGGCCACTTTGTTAAATGGTGGTGATTAAAGGTTGCCAAGGCCGAGAAATGTTGGAAGGGTAACATTAATAAAAAAGATTCCCAACACGTCTTGAGATTTCCTGAAGCAGCGTATTTCATTAACCATGTAAAATTTTTGACGAAAAATTTCGACCTCTTCATAAACAGCTAAAAAAAATACACTTACGGCACTAACATCACACAAATTCACCTTTTTTTTCAATACAAAAAAATGTAAAACATCCAATCGCCCAGCAACTTGTCAAACAGCCATATTAAAAGTCATGTCATAAGTTAATCACCCGTATTTTTTTTTATTTTGTTCAAATTGAAAAAAAAAATTACCCAAGCTTTAACTTCATTACCTGGTGGAAAATATTAAGAGGAGTGTGTGTATTCACAGCAATGTAGGATGATTCCAACGTATTGTGACTAGTGAGCCTTGGCTGAATCATTCGGATACTAGAAACAGCTAGCTTTGGATAGTACTTTGTCTTGTGGAAGTGTACGCTGTTGCTAGCTTATAACGATAATCCCTGAAAACTTCCCTAATCCAAATCATGTACACATATTTTTTTCAAAAGAACCACCAGCTCTGAACATAATGGTGTATCAAGGACTGCGGTAGCGGTCCTTATGTAAGCCTCGGCATGAATTTCCATGTTAAACGTCAAACTTTGAACTCCTATACTTTCGCCTAAAATTTACATAGAGCAGCGAAATTCGGTATTTGGGGTCGTGTTATAACTATTGCACTGCATTTCAAATTTTATTGACAACAATCGAACCATTCGGCGTCCATAGTATGGCCATTTCTTGTTGTTGTTGTTCTTGGTGTTGTTCTTATTTTTGGGACTCTTTGCCCTCACCTGGAGATCGAACCACTGAACCGATTTTCAAGTACTATAGTGTAATACGTAGGTATGGACAAGGCCTAGTGCCTTCCGCATTCTATTTTAATGTAACTACAATATTCTTGTGACGGAAAGCCAAACGGGCTAAAAAAAAATGCGCTCATCTAGAGTTCGAACCAATGAACCGATTTTCAATTTCTATAGCTTAAAATGTAGATATTAACATAGACCAGGGCCTTCTGAACGCGATTTTCATGTGACTGCAGTATTTTCGTCAGCAGAGCATTTATTATTAAATATATAAGATTACAGAGCAATGCGCAGAAATCATTAAGTGGAGTACACAAATTCTTGCAAATCATGCTAAGAGCATGAAATTCGGTACACAAGTGTTTCTTAGCAGTACAAATCGAACCAGTCATGGATCCCCCATAAAATATACCCAAGGGCGCCAGCTTCTCCCCCGACAAGCCCCCCCCCCCCCCCCTCAATACCCCCTGTGCCCCTCCCTGAAACTTCGGTAACAAATACATACAGATCAAGCTAAAAACGTGAAATTTGATACACACGTCGTTCTTAGCAGCATAAATTGAATCATCCATGGAACCCCCATGATATACCCCCAAAGCTTCCCCGCGCCCGCCCCCCCCCCCCTGTGCCCACTCCCTGAGGCTTGATCAACAAATTCTTGGAAATCAAGCTAAAAGCTTGAAATTTGGTACACGAGTCATTCATAGAAGTACAAATCGAACAAACCACGGAATTCCTCTGAAATACCCGCAAAGGATCCCCAGCGGCCCCCGTTGCCCGCCTACTGAGGTTTGACCAACAAATATTTGCAAACTGAGCTAAAAACTTGAAATTTGGTACGCAAGTCAATTCTTGGCAGTAGAAATAGAATAAGGTATGGAACCCCCACGAGATTCGTCAAAGGGCCACCCAGCGCTTCCCTGTGCCCCCTCCCTATGGCTTGGCGAGTTTTTAGCTCGATGAATTATTGAGCTAAAATCAGGCAATTTGGTACACAAGTCATTCATAAAACTACAAAATGAACTAGCTATGTATGGAACCCCCTTGAGATAATCTACAAAGCACCACAATGGCTTCCCCTGTCCCCTCTACTTGAGGCCTGACCAACAAATTCATGCAGATAGTGCTAAAAGAATGAAATTTGGTACACAAGTCATGGTTAGCAGTACAAATGAAACTAGCTATGGAACTCCCGTGAAAAATTCTTGTTGATCGTACTGGAAGTATGCATTGTGGTGTACCCAGTCATTCCTGTCAGTAGAAATTGGACCAGCCGTCAATCCCCATGCATGCAATACCACAGCCTCCCCCAGCACCCCCCCCCCCACTCCTGTGCACCCACAAGAAGCATCAATGACCAACAATTCTTGTTGAACGTACTAAAGACATGCATTGCTGCAATAGAAATCGAACTACATACGGACTTCCCACAACTTCCTTGCAGAACTACACAACTTTTCTGTGTCCTCTCCATGAGGTTGATGATCAACAAATTCTATTTCCATTTGTTTCTAAGAAAGAGTTATGTGCTAATTAATGTTTTAGCGCGATCAGCAAAAATTTGTTGATCAATAACGTCAGTGAGTGTGGTGGGAGACAGGAAGGGGCATGGGGGGGGGGGGTATCTCGAGATATTCCATCGCTAACTCGCTTTAAAAGCTAAGAATTGTCTTGTGTGTCCAATTTCATGGCTTTTAGCTCGATGTTCATGCCCAAATTCTGGCCCGTAACAGCTGTGCTACACCTGGAGATCGAACCAATAAACCGATGCCCAAGTTTTAAAGCTTTAAACATAGGTATGAAGAAAGCCTATGGCCTTTTGAACGCTGTTTTATTGTGACTACAATTATTGTTGTGCTTCATATTTGGGAAATTTTGTTCTCACCTAGAGATTGAACCAAAGAACTCATTTTCAACTTTTATAGCTTAAAATTAAGTATTATAAAAGGCTCTCATAACAGTTATTTTAAGGTGATTACAGTATTCTCTTCTGTGCTATTCTTACTGAATCAAGGAAAAAAAATAATGGATGTTAGTATTAAAAAATGCTTAAGCGTATAAAATACGATGTAAGCCTTAAAAAACTTAAAACCCTAAAGGAACAGATATTAGAAAAAGACATGTAAGCCATCAGCGTTGCACTAATACGTGTAAAAGAAGCTCCAGCTTGTTTTTTCGTGACGCTGGAGATATTTTTATACGTATTAGTGCGACGCTGATGGCCGTATTTTATACGTTTAAGCGTTTTTTTTAATAATGATTAAACTAGAGGTTTCGGGCCTCCGTTGTGCTACATTTAAAAGTAAAACTCGTCTTTATACTTGTCATTAGGTCAGAGCGGTCACAGAAAAGGGAAGCTATAGTAGGCAACATTGTAATTTAGTGCCACGACCGAGGAAAAACATGTATTTTTCAAGTCGACATAACGTGGTTTAATTGCAGAATGACACATCCCGACACACGTGCAGACCAGCAGCATTCAAATCGTGAAACATATCCTTACCGAATTTATTTATCCTTACTCTTTGTCTCAGTCTCCATTTGCATGAACTGGACGTTCGTGCTGGGAGACAAAATTGCATTTGTTGACCGTATGCTGTCTAATTTTAAGCATGTTTTTACACTTGCTTAACAAAAGTTAACATGTTGCTTGACAATTTGGCGTGGTTGCCATTAACTATAGAGAAACTGGGATGGGCAACTGATTAGAACAGTTAAATAAGCCTTTGGCTACGATTCTGTTATAGTATCCTTGGCTGACTTGTAAATCCCGTTTTCTCCTCGGCATCGTTGCATACCATGGGGTTTGTACCTGTACGTATACCAGAGAATGCTGTTTCGAATGCAGTACGTAGTTGGTTTCTGACTATCAATAGAGATTTTATTGAAATGATTGTTTCGTTTATTTTTGTCGTTCAAGGATACAAGCCATGAGAAGTTCTGGAATATTGCAGAAGATTCAAAAGAAATATTTTCAACAGCCCGATCCATTTATGTGCCATACAAAACCGTCTACAACAATTCCACTCCAAATGGTTATTGGGCCATTTGTCCTATTGTTAACAGGCTTTGGCGTGGCTTTATCGATCTTAGTTTTTGACATTATAGTAGGAATTCACAAAACCCTCAAGATTACGAACGGTGCCTAACTAGTCATTGTGCACAAATTTTCAAACAGTGTTATTAAATGTACACAAAATGCTCTACAAAACACTTTCCCAAACTGTTGCGAGTTTAATTCCGGATTTCAACGTTGGAATTTTACCACCCCAGCAAGGTCATGCGGACGTCATCTGCCAAGCCTGAAGTCCACATGACGTCAAATTGTAATGTGCCATTGTCAAATTAATACTCAATTGTTAGTTGAAATAATCGATATTTGATCAATTGTTGTAACAAAACATAACACTGATTTGTCTGTACGTAATGCAATCAATTGTAACGCTCGAGCTCGCTTGATCATCCGCCGGGTGCTCCTAACAATTAGCTATTAACCTAAAATCACATTCCGCCTCCAACTCTCCAACTCCCCGCATCAAAAGGTAATTTCGGCCCTAACATTAGAATTTTCCCCCAATTTCCCCTATCCCCAACTTAAATTCAAACTTGACCCATCCTGTTGCTAGTTCACAACTGCAACCGCGTTGCTACTTAGTTTAGCAGTCACCAACTTAACCAAATATTCCCGAAACTTTTAAATCTAAATTTCCCCAAGTAAGCCTAATGCCGTTGACGTTCCATTTAAGGCCTTAAGCCGACGTTAGTGTCGCCCAAGAACTTCAGGCGAGCCAGAGCACACTATCGCTCAAATGTCATATTAAACCAACACCAAAACTGAACCACGACTTCTAGCCTTGATCCATCAGTTAAGGTAAATTTGGAATTCCTGCAACCCCTTGACTACCACCACGGCACATTTTAGAGCTTGTCCCTTAACTGTGGGGTTGGCATTGGGGCGGCTCCCGGACGCACTAATTATCCCCTACAAAACTTGACGAAGCATATGTAAACAACGTGGATAGTGTTAAACTTTCTGCAACAAAAATGACCTGACTATAATGTATGTTCTGTTATAATCTCTTAAAAAATTTGTATGGGAGTTATACCCACAGGAAACTAAAATTAAGTATATATTTTTTAAATTTCTAATCATGGAAGAGAATGCGATTAAAAGTTATCCAAACTGAACAAAGTATATTGTGTCTAATTCACTGCAATGTTTGAACAATGTATGCACTTACCGTAAACGAAAGAAATATTGGAGTGGACCACTGATTAGTAACTTGGAACGCAGGCGATGATTTTACAACTATTTAAAATTAAGGTATCTTAGAAGAAAACTGAAGTGTTATTTCTTGAAACTGTAAAAGCAAACCCCTTCCTTGGCATCGTAAAAGGTTTTATCTTATTAGAGAAAGCAGCTTCTGTTTAACTTTGTTTTGATTTCGCGGCAATGACATCTGTGAGAAGCAGTTGAATTTTGGTAACCTGAACCAATGCAAGGTGATAATAACTATTGACCGGAAATAGTTCTGCTGAGCTTTGTCCGAGCGCAGATGAAGTAGTGGGTGAGAAGGGCCAACCTGAGCTTTCACTTAGTTTGGTATTGTCCAAAGATTGGTTCTGGGCCCTTTAGTATTTTTTTTAATATCTATATCAATGATATTCATAAAAGGAACACCAATACAGAAAATTTAATTTTTGCTGATGTCGATCTTTGGCTGAAGAACGTAATTATCAAGTAATGATTAATAATTTACGGGAGACGTTTAATATGGTTTTATGACGGTGTAATTGTAATGAACTATTTATTAATAGCAGTAAAACAAATTTTATGGTAATAGGCGTTTTACTTTGCAATCAATGAGCTTTTGGTCATTTTGAATTACCATACTAATGTTGTAGTTTATGCTTGATATCACTGTATGGCTTGTGGGGAATGGTATCAAGAAAATTGATAACTTTTTTTATATCTATATGCGTAAAGATGGCCACGCTAATATGAATTGTGAGCAATAATTTACTAATACACAACTTCAGGAATTAACCATGACCAGCAAACAACGGCAGCAGCAGCAGAGCATCATCTCTGCAATTAAAAGTAGCATTTTTCTCATCGATAAAATCAAAAACTTTTTTTCCATTCATTAATATTTTTATGTATTCAGACTACGAGAGCTCCACACAGGCCTTAACCCTTTGTCATTCTTCTTGCACGTATTATGTCTTTGATTGATTGATTCTTTATTGAGTATAAACGGCCTGATGTCTTTGACCATAAAAATTCTTCGTGCGCGTGTTACGTATGTCGAACTTTCGTCTAAACAGCTGATTGGTGATGGTAAAATGAAAGAATCCGTGTTTCAGCTAAATGCATGTACTTTTAAACGAAGCTTCGCTACGTTCATAATTTCGACAAAATTGGCAGCTATTAACGATAGAATGTCTTATTTATTTCATAGTATGCAGGCTGTCAGAGTTGAGCTGAATTGTTTCAAAGTTTGCGTGTGTGACCATTGTTACTCGGTATACGGACAAAAAATAGAATTACTAGATTATAACCCCAATGTGCCCCCTTTTGTGTTGTGCCTATATTGCGGTTATGATTGAGCGGGTTTAGACATTCCTTGTGTTAGAAGTTGGCCATTGTGATCCTCAGCTTCTAGGAAAGCGATCTTTTGCTACTCGTGTTGGTGGCTTTCAGTCAGTCAGTCAGGAACGCAAGAGAATAGTCGCAGCCTTCTGCAAGGGAGTTGCCTCAGTCCTGCCACTCTTTTACTTTGCAATCAATGAGCTTTTGGTCATTTTGAGTTACCATACTAATGTTGTAGTCTACGCTTGATATCACTGTGTGGCTTGTGGGGAATGACATCCAGAGTCATGCAGGCGGTTATCGTGTTAGCTGAGGCTCAGCTTGCATAGGGGTTTTCCAAGTCCCCTGAGAAGACTGAAAAACTCGTCTTTGCTAGGTGACCACATCGTTAAGAGTGGGTAATATCACTGTAACGTCAACCAGCACTGTGCTCAACCTGGGTGTTCACTTAGACTCACAACTCAGCTGGAACAATAGGGTTGATGTGGTTAAGGATGTAATTCAGTGTAAAGTGAGAATGCTCAGAATTCTCTTCTCTGGCCTATCTATGACCAAGCGAGCCATTATCTTGATATCTGCAGGGTCTGCATGCATGCTGGAGTGGATTTCCGACTTCTTTGCTTGGTTACCAATAGGAGAGCACTCATGGCATTCAGGCAGCACTTAATGAATGTCTTCGTACTGACACCGGTCACGTATCAACGATCTCTGTGGCGGCGTTCTTGCATCTGAGCTTCCCGTTAGAAGGAGAGCTGAAAGTCACATAATTCAGCTCTGCGTGTGTGGACTTACCTGGGGTCGGAGAGATTTGGTGGGGAACATTCTGGCAGACTACTGTTTCCTTGGGTCACTGGCTCGTGCTGAGTTGGGGGCAGGTGGTGTCGGCATGTCACTCATACTTGCTTTTGATTTAAGCAGTTTTTCAATCCAAGTTTTTCAATGCGATTAACATTTATTGTGAAGCGTCCTTTTTTAGAGACGTATGGTGGAAGGAATTGGTATTTTTGTGCCCAGTCTTCTCGTGGGTGCTAGCCGTTGTCTTAAATAGGTGCTGTCCATTTTTGTAGCAGAGCTTGTGGCTGGGCCAGTTACGCTCGATGTTGGCCTTGATCTTCGTCTTGATCACTTTCGTATCTTCACAGACTCTGTGTCTGATCTGAAATTTCTTCGTAGCAGTTTCATTAGAATAGATTTAAGTAGCCTTCTTATTTTTGAAATCGGTTGGAAACTTGTTGTGGCTATGAAGATGGGCGTAGTGGTGTCCTTGTACTGAGTGCCGGAGAACTCCAGCTGCTTTGCAAATAAAGCTGCCCATGATCTTGCCAAAGCTGGCTTCGCCTCTCGTCATAATTATGGCCACTGTGCTCCTGGTGCCTAGAAATTTGCGCCCTGTTGTCAAAACGTTGCTCCACACCTCTTGGTTGCTAGAGTGGCAAAAAACGGTTAAAGGCAGGAGCCTTTTTAGTGTGCACCCATCTGTCTCTGTTCCTCGTATTTCTCGCAAACCATCCCCCCACCCCGGAGAAATCCGACTCAATTGAGACCACCAACAAGCAACCAATAAGGGACAGCAAAGCAAAAAATGTTCAACACTGGTGACTTATTTTGAGGCTCCGAGTTCGTCACTCGCTTCTGAGGGGTCAATCGTTTCTCTTTAGCTGGTGTGTTGGCTCTACTTGTGCCTGTGGTATGGCAAACAAAACTGTTGAATATTTTTTGCTTAACTGTCCCTTATTGGCTGCTGTCGGCGGTCTCACTTGAGTCGGTTTTCTCCGGGGGCGGGAAGGGGGGGGGGTGGGTGGTTTGCGGGAAATACGTGGAGTATCCCCCACTCCCCTGTCTCACCTCGCCCGTTAAGTCGTCTTAGAGCGGCCTTACGATACGCTACCACCGCGCTAAGAAGCCTCAACGTGCAAGGTAAGGCAGGGGAGTCGGGGGGCACTCCAGTTTAGCAAAGAAGTCAGCTTTGTCAAGTGAGAGAGGATGGTTTTTTGGCAATTTTTGTGGTGTTGGTATAGTGTTTGGTATAATGACTTGACTTACACAACAGCAATTAAACGCTATCAATAGACTCCATTAAGCCAAAATCTTGCTCGCTTATAGATCGTGTGATCCCACACGGCCATTCTCTAAATCTGTTTCCAGTGCTAATAAAAAGGTGGCGATAGCTCACCCCTGAATAAATTAAATAAAGAGACTAGCTACACGTTGATCAATAATTTATTATCAATTTCGCAAACAACCCGAAATAATTGCCCCTAATTCTTACATGAACCAGATATTTGGAACGCCCTGAATACTTCAGCGTTCTGTTGAGAATTAGCAGTATCATAGTGACGGATTATTTTGGAGTGACAAATGAATTTGTAACTACGAAGATCAACAAAACTGACCAAAATTTACAGACGCAACGCATGACTGGTGTAACTCTATAGAATTGTTTATTACAGAAACTGACATTTCAAGATGGTGGCTGGCACTTGATCAGCTCAGTTCTGTCTCCCTGTTTTATGTATTTTAAATTTTGAACAAGCCACGTATATTTATGCCGAAAATTAAATTGCGTTCGAGTGCATGACACTTACGTGCCTACTATTTCATCAGGGAATAATAACTTTAATACAATTATTTGTATACAGTATAAACGTTTTATTCTATAAATACGTACACCATTTTTTGAATGATGGCACAAATAAATATTATGATTTTTTTCTTGTTCGTTTTAATTAAATTTTAATACGTTAGCGCATATAGCTAGCATGGTGTCCATAACTCGGCTTGTATTCGTCATGCTTGTATTCATCGTGCTTGTATCCTCCCTTGTAGTCTACATCCGCGTGGAATCCATAATGATCAGCCTTGTATTTGACAATACGTGTTTTTCCGTCAGGTTGTTGGAGAGAATAGGTGCCATACACGTTCTTGCCATCCTTGTATTCTTCACGGGATTGGTAGTTGTAGTGTTTGGGATCCTTGATTTCATATTTGAATTTGTAGTCAATGTTCTGAAATAAACAATTCAATTTCCAATTAGTGTAAATGCACTGTTCCATCTCCCAATATTATGTAGTTATTTCAAAAATATTTTAAAGCTTTGACTTTTATTTTCCTGTTTGGTATTAGAAATTTTTTTAAGTCTGCTCAAATAAAGTAAAGTTCACATTTTTTATTCTATCTGTAGGTGTCGTCGAGTGGTTGAGTTGGGGGGGGGGGTGGAGGGGAAGAGTGCCTAAAACCCGTAAGGACTATTGATCCGATGGCAGCAGATCTCTCGTGGACTCATGGGTTCCCATTTTTCGAAACGGGGCGGGGGGTTTGGATGGGGGAGGGGGAAATCAACAGCATATAAAAAAAACATACCTAATGGACTAAATCATTTCATAGAAAATATTTGAAAAAAACGTAAATGAAATTGCTGAAAGGAATAAACGTGAAATCAAAACTGCTATGAACCATGAATCCGTCTTAGAATAGTGGGATTTTGACGTGTTTGGTATTTTGTAACATGTTGACTTGCATCTAATTTCGTTCTGTTTATTCAGGGGTTTTGGGTGCGTTACGTATAGTGACCATAAAACTCAAGCTCGCGCTCGAGCTCGGAAATTTCAACATTCTGTAGGTTTTGTCTCTGATGACATCGTACTGAAACATGCAGGAATGGAATTTAGGAAGTGACCGGAAAAATGGTTTGTTCAGGGGATATTTTTATGTCAATGATTGATACGGTAGAATGACTTCAACAAACGATAGGTAGTTGTCTAGGTGTCACTGTTACCATGGATTTTCCTTTTAACTGCGAGATGGTGGTGTGAGATCGTTGCGTAATACGTCCTAACCGTCGACTGGCTAGATCGCTCTGTTGGAGACTATAATTATTATCCACATTTTTTTTGGGTTCTTGTCAATTTAATGCAAGCTTCTGGAACAATTTTCAGGTATGGTGGGAAGAAGTGACCGATACTCCAATTATTTAAATGCCAGTTAGTTACTGCGGAAATGGAAATCTCTAATTCACCAAGTGTAGCAAATAATTCTTTTTTTTTATCACTAACTTAAACATGTTTTGCTGTAAAAGTGGGCCTTTAATAAATCCATACTCATCAGCAAAGAACCTTCTGTAAATTATCATTCTCAAATAAGAGAGAAATCAAACTAAGCCTATATACTGCCTACTTGTAACATATGAATGAAACAAAACTCAATGTTGTTTCAGTAGTGCAACCTAATAATATTATTTAGAATCTTTTCTAGCTTGATTGTCATTTGTCCGATACCATTTTTCTACTTTGTTTTCTGTTTTTCTACTAAGATTTTTCTGTACAAATGCCTGTTGTCCTACACACTAAATAATTTTACAAAACAACCTTAGACAATAAACAAATATTCACAAAACTGGTAACATTTTAGGATGAGCACTGGATGGTTCGTTTTTTAATCTTAAGGCCATTGGTTTGGTTGCCGTTATTGGTGTTCCAATATTTAAATTCAAACCCAGCGAAAATAATCTATCAAAATAACACTAACATGTCACTGCTCAACTTAACTGTCAGGTGCATTTCAACTTTTATTTACCAGTAGGGTAAAATATTTATCTCTCCCAAAGCGAAAACTTGTTAAGAATTCCCACCATACTTCTTCGCCATTTGAAGTGGTGGTATCAAACGCCAAGCGATTTCCCCAAGTTAGTCCCACCGTATAATATTTTTTTTTCCTTGCCCCTTCTTACAACTAACTGAAGAAGCAAGGACAAGGTAAAAAGAAAATTTTTCTCAGAAAATATTTCGAAGGTTAAATAAAAATCTGAAAACTGCTTACTGCACAATTTTCAAGAATTTCATTTAACGTTTGAAGTCGTAGTCAGTGTGATTAATTTGGCGAAAGAGCTTGGCGTTTGATATCAAGACTTTACACAGCCGAAAAGCATGGCGGGAACCCTTAACAAGTTTTGTTTTGGGAAAATTCTAATACCGAACCTGAACTCTTGTCTCCGTAAAACGAAACTCCATAAGTTAGATTATTGATAATCAAGTTCGTTTTTAAAGAGTTATTCAGTTTTATAACAATAGCACCTTTTTCTTTGCCATTTTGCTGTAAAGTAGCTCGAATAAAATTATTCTAATCCGAAATTTCGTAAGCACCGTGCACATCGAATATGCTATAAAAGGTGTCTATAGAAACTAGACCCACCTCGTATTTTTAAGTTGAAGGTTAGCTCCGCCCATACGGCGGTTAGATTGATTGAACTCAAATCCGTATTTATATGTTTTATATACTTGAAAAGAAAATTTTAACCGGTTCAAAATGTTTATCTTGAAACGCCAAGTTAGGCAACAAACATCACATCAATCCAATTGTCAAGGTTGTAAACCATTGTAGCGCGGTGCCATAGCGTCAGTGTAAAATATCCTGAAGCATAGTTTGACACATTTCAGGTACTTGGGGGAAAATAATAATGCGGCACAAAAGCTTAAATTGTGGTAAAATAGAGAGCAATGACCCACCCGATAAAAATTAACTTGTGTAGGAATGTCATCTAAGTAACTTTCAGCAAACTTTGAGCCTCAATAACGCTGGAAATGTGTTACTAGTTACTAGTTTCTTCTTCTAATTCTTCTAGTCCGCTCATCCCTATGTTAATTCCCATAGCGTGATTATTTACGAATATCGAGAGCGCGGGAAGGCTTCCAGTTATGAAATTTGACGAATGGCTGCAGTACGAAACGAACTGCATACCTTTTCTGGCTTATAGCCTGGGTGTGTAACGGAAACGGCGTGGGATGGCGCGTAAGTACGAAATTATTGTTATGACCATTGTTAGTATTCTCTGATTGGACGGCGAAAGTTCGGAATATGACAACGTGTATACTGACGTGCGTAATTAGACACACGCTAGTGTGTCCTCACAAATCTAAAAACGTTGCAAAGTAATTGTGTCAAAGTCCAATTCACGAAAAACAAACAAAATAGAAAAATAAAGCCAAATACTAATAAAGAGGCGAAATTACAACTCAATCTACTGTATTGTCGGCATCGTCTCTTATTGGACAGCCAAAGTTTGGACAATGACAACATGTATACTGACGTGCATGCCTAGGATCGCACTAGTGTATCACGATAAATCTAAACAACGTTGCCAAAGAAATTGTATTCACGTCCAATTCACGAAAAATAAACCAACTGTAAAAATAAAGCAAAATAAACAAAGCCAAAGACTGGTAAAGAGGCCACCAAGTTGAGAGTGGTGCAGCCTTTCAAAAGAGTGATATCAATACACCAAAACTAACTAAATAAAACAAATTACAACAAAATTAAAACCAAACCAAAATCCTATAAAGAGGTGACTAAGTTGAGAATGGTTCGGCGTATAGGCAAAAGGTAGTAGCAAATTGTTGAAAACCAAGCAAAGTGTTGAAAACCAATTTATTGATGACGTGGCATTTTATTACACATCTGCTGGCTAGTTGAATTGAGTCTAATACACAATTAAAAAAAAAAGAAGTAATATCATATCAAAAACCAAAATTGGTAAAAGGGACCGCTATGTTCCGAATAGTTCGGCCCTTTAAAGGAGTGATATCAACACATCAAAACATTCGCAGAGTTAATCGTGCCAAATAATACTTTGGACGTTAAATGAAAACTTGAACATTGCTACCATTTTCAGTTAACTTTCGAACTATTATTCGGTGCGATTAACTTGGCGAATGTTTTGGTGTGTTGATATCACTCCTTAGAAGGGCCGAACCATTCGGAACATGGTGGTCCCTTTTACCAGTTTTGGTTTTTGATATGATAAACCCTAACACATCAAAATCTATAAACCTCAACACGCGTGCAAACTCCACTCTTAGACAACAATTATTAGCGCTGGCTCGAGTATTAGAAATTCAAGAAAAGCATCCGAGTCTTAGAGGAAATATAAAGCTGGTAAAAAATGTTAAAAAAAACTTAGAAACACTCGTTCAAGTCCAGTGAACGGTGTTCGAAATATCAACACCAGGTCCAACGCCATGGTGTAAATACTTAAAATTTAGCAGAGACTTCTCTAACTTCTAGTAAAGGGGTGGAATTCAAGAGTACCGTCGAGGTTTATCGGGGCAACGTCACTAGCATAAACCTTGACTTCATGAGATCACGTGATTTCCGGTCAATAAAGTAAAGCTTGACGTTACTGCTGGTTAACAGAGTAAACCTTGACATCATTTCTGGTTAGAAGAGCAAACTTTGACGTCAAGAGATCGCATGAATTCCGGTCAATACAATAAACCTTGACGTCATGACTTCGCGTGATTTCCGGTCAATACTGTAAAAACCTTGGTGTGCTTTGACGTCACTTTTGGTCAAACAGCACCAAAATTTTCTGGTTTCCAGCAGGTGGGAGATAGCAAGAGATGTATTTTACACCATCGTCCAGGAGGAGAACTGGTGGAAGAGGCTAAACGCAAACACGTAACCAAATACAAATGTACCCTGTGCTATGGGTGGTGTGGATGAAAATCTCATAAATGCTACCTACTAATAACAAGAATTTCATAAAGAAATACATGAACTGCTTATGCAAAAAATCGCAACATTATTATTTTCATAGACGAAAGACAAAGCTCTCTATTGGGCTAAAATTTACGTTAGGCACATACTCGATATCCTTACGATATTAATTCCAAATCGCTCCAACACCTTCCTAAATACACAGACAGTTGGTTTTAGAGCGCAGAAATGTGTTAAAACAACTAAAAATCGTAGATTTTTTGCGCCACAATCCGTACATCTATCTATCATTGGTGTTCGCGTTCGCTCGCAGGGCCGGCAGGGCACCTTATATATTTTTTTCGTAAACAGTTCCGATAGGCGGGTTGTTATTGTCAGTTTCGTGTGGTGTTGTGTGGTTTTGTTGTTATTGTCAGTTAGGTAAGTTTGGGGTTTGGCATTTCATACAGAGGTAGTTAACTGGTTGGGGTTTAGCATTTCATACTGGGGCAGTTAATTAGTTTGTTTATAATAATGATGATTTAACGAGTTTCCGCAATTTGGGATCAATTTGTAGTGCCTTCCGTGAAATTAAAAGTAGGTTTTTTCTCTTTTTTTCTCGAATTTCGGCCCATGTCCGTAAAGGGAACATGGGAAGAAAACGGGATGTCGTCCGATTTTTTTTAATGGAGTAAGAATTACCTGCTGAGTAATGTTTTCCTCTTCCATTTTTGGGGCAAACGCACTGTTTGGCCGTGGTGAAGGTCCAAAGTTAGCACCGCGCCGCGCCGAAAAGCATGAAACTGGGCGAAAGTCCGACAAGTGAAACACCAAACCCCAAACAGTTCATTACCTCAAGTGAAATGCCGAAGCCGGTTCCTACCTAACCTAACCGACAATAACAACAAAACCACACGAAGCTGACAATAACAACCCACCTATCTGAACTGTTTACGGGAAAAAATAGCAGCTGGGAACATGGGAAGAAAACGGCCTCTCGTCCGTCAGCGCAAAGAGTGCGGCTTTCAATAATTTCTGACGGCCAAACGAAGCCTTTGCCCCAAACATTTTATGCGAAAATGTTGTTCAGTTGATCATTTTACGTCATTCTAGCCCAACAAGAGATCAATCGGTGAAGAGCCCTTTTTCTTCCCATAAGCCGCGTAAAGTAAACTTGCTCCCTCTACTATTTATTTTACTATCGAAAGTGATCGTGGAATGAATTTATAATTCTGCCATTATAGTGTAGCGCTATCCCTGTCTTCTAAATCCGTTAGCTACGCACTTAGTATGCACTATCCTGTTGCCTCACAAGTTTGTCGAATTCATACTACAAAAACGGTTAAAATGAATAATCGATTATAAAATAATTATCTGATTAGCAGAAGCCACATAACTACCCGAATTGCCAATACGCATAGAATACTGGGATAGACTTGCAGACGAATCGTAAAGTAGCCACCATTTTTTTTTTCAGTGGTTTGCCAATAGCCCAACAACAGATAGAATTCCGTTTTCCGTGCATGTTGTCAAAACCCGAAATAAGCTGGACCAGTTCCAGTTCAACTTTTTTTACATACAGAAACATAATTGGCAAAAAAATTTAGTCAAGGACTTACAACCCTTCATATGCAAACGATTTAACCATAAAGACTTCAATAACAACGCTTACAATTTGCTGGCACGTCTTCTAATCGAAATCATGAAAAATCGACTAATATTTCAGTAACTCCGGCCAGACGCTAAAGGTAATAGGCATGACCCGTTCAATAAACGACTGGAGTGGGACGTAACGTCATTAAACAATAGCTCAGGACGCAAGCCCCCTTTTCTCCCCGACTATATTTCAATTAATAAACAAAAACGGAACGTTAAATGTTTAGAGTAAGGGTCTAAAAGTCAAAACCTAGAAGGAACACGGACAAGGTTTGACAGTAAGGGTCTAGGTGTAAAATTTAGTAAGAGGCTGGTAAGCATTAGACCCTTACTACCCGGTGGTTAGCTTATAGTTCTACTCTATTCGGACAGAAAGTGTGTACGAACGATTGTAGCAGATTTTCTTTGTTCTTAGAATATTGTTATGGAACTTTAAGAACATAATTTTCTTGTGAAGTTTGGCATTTTGTGTCTTTTGATGCTTTAGAATTTTTTTTATTATATTTCGTAGATTTACGGCAGAGGATAACCAGTAATGCTCTCTGCTGCGAATACCCTGCAATGTTACTAAATCGAAAAATAATTTTCAACATACAGTAAAGCAGTAAACCTATACCATACTACCACTGGATCATCACATGGGAGGATTTCCAGTTTTTCGTGAAAATGTTTTTATTTCTGACCACCGGGTAGTAAGGGTCTAATGCTTACCAGCCTCTTACAAAATTTTACACCTAGACCCTTACTGTCAAACCTTGTCCGTGTTCCTTCTAGGTTTTGACTTTTAGACCCTTACTCTAAACATTTAACGTTCCGTTTTTGTTTATTAATTCGTGTTACTTTTAGAATCGCAGCTAAACCGTAAAACTGAGAGTTTAACACACAGACCCAAGGCTGATTCTTACTAACACTGGCTATTGCCAGTGTTAACAATAGAAACAATTCCTTTAATCTTCAATCTTGCAGCTAGCGTTTGCTAATTAGCATTGTTGGATAATAACAATGTTTAAAACAATGTAAAACAATCAATCTGGTCGTTTAGAGCTCCATAACCCCTGAACCACTTAACCAATTAGAAAATGCCTTATGGAAAGGGCACATCTACAGAGCAATACATGTAAAATGAGCTAAGAACCGGCTTCATAGGACAAATGGTTTGACCTGTAGAGAGGACAGACGAAAGGTATGTACATCCCCAGAACAAGACCAAGACCAAGAACAAGACCAAGAACAAGACCAAGACCAAGACCAAGAACAAGAAGTTGTCTATTTGGCCCCTCTCTGTATCTCGGGTTGGGCTTGCCCGAATTTCACAATTTTTGGACTGCAGACAGGCCTTGACTAGTCAAAGCTAGATTCCAAATTTGGTTTAAAAATGTTTACTTTTGACGGAGTTATAAGCTCTCAAAGTTGAAAGTTTAACACAGAGATCCTAGGTCGACCATTACTAACAGTGTTAATAACTGCTTTATGCATTATTATGCATTATTATTATTATATATTATATTATTATTATTATTATTATTATAAATTAAATTCCAAATAATTTTGAAGATGTGAGTTGCACCTTGAAGAATTCTAAAGCTCCAAGTGTAGATTCTTTGAAACTAATTCACACTAACATCCGTAGCATGCGTTAAAACTGGGTCATGTTTCATCATGAACTCCATAAAAGTCAAATAGACTGGGATATCATTTCACTTACTGAAATTGGTATTAAAGAACACGAAAAATGCTTGTACTCTCTTCGTAATTATAACCAAATTGGCATCACTAGGAATCACACTTCTAAAGGAGGTGGAGTAATGTTATATATTAATAAAAGATATAACTACGAACATGAAAGTCATAAACTCGATACGGATGATTGTATATCAGCGAAAATAAATTGGAACGGAACAGAAATTTTAGTCATCTTGCTCTATCGACACCCAAAATTAAATAACTCCAGCAAAATTAAATTTGTTAAAGAATTACGTAAAATAATAAATACATATAAAGAATGTAAAAACGTAATCATAGCTGGTGACATGAATATAGACATACTAAACCATAAAAGTTCTAGTACAAAAACAAATAGAAGTGAATATTATGAAACTAAAATGGCACAGCTAGGCTTCGAACATAAAATAAATACCATTACAAGAGAAGAATTTAAAAACGGTCATCAAAATATGTCCTGTATTGATCATATAATGTGCAAAACTGAAAAAAATGAGAGCAAGGGAATGACAATTCTAACAAAGATTTCTGATCACTATAGTACAGCTTTATTTGTATGGAATAAAAAAAACTGCATAAAAACCATTGAAAATAAAAACGAAGACTTACATTATAAACACCAAAAAATAGTCAAGAAACTGAAACAAATAAACAGGGATTACTTGAATAAATATAAAGATGCAAATGACTTGTATACAGAAATTGAAACTAAATTGAAAAGTGTTTATGATGAGTGCATAATTGTAAAAACTAAGCCTCACAGACAATGTAGTAAGGCCTATTATAAAAGCTGGGCAACGGTTGTAACTACAAACTTAATCGAAGAAAAAAATAACCTATGGAAAAAATTACAGTCCGGCAAAAAAGCAAATGTTTTCTTTATTAATAAATACAAGGAAATTAAAAGAAAGGCAAACCATTGCATACGCAGGGACAAGCAAAACCATTATAAAACAATTATTGAGTCAAATGAGAAGAATTCTAAAAATATGTGGAATACAATAAATAAACTTGTAGGAAAAAGCGCCAGCAATGTTGACGAAACACTACACAGAAACTTTAAAAATCATGAAATTAACAAAGTTTGTAAGGAATTTAATAAAACTTTTAATCAACAAGCAAATAAACTAAAAGAAAAATATCATCGAATTAAAAAATATAATAGGCAGTCCCATAAATTAGACAGTGTTGCAAATAGTATGATGGTTCAGCATCCAGAAGAAAATGAAGTTTTAAAGATTATCAAAGGAATAAAAGCTACAGGCGCAATTGGTGAAGATGGATTCTTGATGGAAAACTTTAAGAATGCTGCTGAAAATAGTGCCAAATGTATTAGTTATTTAATTAACTGTATTATTGATACCGAAACATGGCCAGATAAACTAAAAACACAAATAATCAGGCCTATTTACAAAAAAGGTACTGAACAAAAATACGATAATTACAGGCCAATTGCGATACTACCTTCAATCCATAAAATTATCGAAAAGTTTTTTCAAACAGCATTACAAAATTTATTGGGAAATATAAAATTTATTCAAAAAAAAACAATACGGTTTTCAAAAACAAAAAGCTACTGTTGACGCACTAAGTTATATCAATGAATTCACTACAAATGCATTAAATGAAAAAAAAAATATGTTGGATTACTGCTGATTGACTTGCAAAAGGCATTCGACACAGTTGATCACAGCATTCTGTTTGATAAACTCATAAATAATGGCTTTTGTGGAAAAGTTTTCAATATTTTGCAAAGCTATTTAACTGACAGAACCTCAATTACTAAAATTGGCAAAGTAAAAAATGATACTTGCAGATGTGAGTCTGGTATCCCTCAAGGATCGGTATTGGGACCAATTTTATTTTTACTTTATATTAATGACTTCGCAAACGATATTAATTTAATATTATTTGCTGATGATATCTGTTTATTAGCAAGTGATTTTAATTATTCCAAATGATGCAGAAATTACAAAAGGAATTTGACAAAGTCCAAACTTGGTGTTACACTAATGAGGTATTCATTAGCGAGGAAAAAACCATACAGATTGATATCAAATCCAGCTATAATCAAGTCAAAGAAAATATTTCCCTACACCTTTACAAAAATCCGTTTACTCAAATTGAATTTAAATTGCGACAGACATAAAAAAAAGCTACATCTGCAAAATACTTAGGGATATACATCGATGAAAACTGGAAATTTGAAGAACACATTAATATGCTTATCAAAAAACTAAAACAAATTATGCCCAAAATCTATCATATCAGGTACATGTTGAATAATAAAAACAAACAGTTTATTTACGATGCTTTGGTGCAATCCAATGTTAGATATGGGATTGAAATTTATGGCAACGCAACAAAAACGTTGATGCTTAGGCTCCAAAAAACTCTTAATAGAATCATTAAAACATTGTTTATTACAGATCTTAAAAATAATAAAAAAACAAAAGAAATTATGAAGGAAAACAACTTAATGAATGTTGAGGATCTTAAAATCTACGTAACACTTCCAAAGTATTACTTTGCACTAAGAACGAAATATGATAAATTAAAACGTAGTACAATAGTTAGAAGAACAACTTTATCTACTCCACTCTGGAGAAACTTTTATGGAAAAATGCGAAAAAACTACTATGTAAATCATATGTTCAACAACCTCCCTGATAACTTGAAAAATATCAAAACATTTAATGAATTAAAAAACAAACTGAAAATAAACTTCTTGCTAGCAGGAAATGTCTCCTCAAACTCATAATACATACATTATTATATATGTGTATTTTAACAAACCACTGCACTATGATGATACTATTACTTTTTAGGTGATGATAATGTTGTTAATGTGTTATTCTTATTCTTAATGTACTTATTGCTTTTTAATGTTATTTTTCATTTATGTATAGAATTTTTACTTTGAAAATGTAATCTGTTGCTAACACAAATAAGCATCTTCTGCTTCGTGTTATCCTTAATTAAAAAAAAAAATATGCATAAGCAGTTAAAAACGAGAATGTGTTCATGGACGGGGTAATCCATAAGAAATGCAAAGATTTTCGATGCGAATCGGACGCAATAATTCCAAATTTGGTGTCAGATTTTAGTTCTGATATGTTGGGTTAGTGCTCCGTTTTTTTTTTTGTAGTGCAGGACCAGGTAGTTGGGGTTATCTCCCATTTCCTTGGTTTGTAGAATCAACTTTTATGTACTCTGTCCATTGCAGGTCGCACCTCAATGTTGGATCGGCGCAAGGAATCTGGTAAATGATGTCTTGTTTCAGATGCTGGACAATTTAAAGCAATCCTGGATTAGCGTCTGAATGCTTTTTTTTTTGGGGGGGGGGGGTAATGATTTGCACAATTCTAATTTGCTGGGTATGCAGGAAGGTCCGTAAGTGGTTCAGCAACCCATCTTGACGTAGCGCATGCTGTAACTTTTTTTAGTGTGCCTTCCCAGACCACTAGACCACACAGATCACAAAAACCATATCAACTCAGTTCATATCATGAATGACCCCATAATATCAGTCAGCATAATACAAATCAAGTGCAGAGAGTGGGAGCTCACACCAATCAGCCACCCCCCCCACCCCATTACTGAGTTGACTTACATCATTACGCACATTTCTGAATAATGGTTAAACACTTCATAGTATCCTTAATATGTTAACTTCCACTGGATAAACAGAAAAAAAATGTCCACCCCCACCACAGCTAACGTGCAATACTGTAGTGTGCCCTACACCGAGGGGTCATGGAACCACTAAAATACTTCCTGTGTATCCTGAATATCAGACTTGTCAGTAGAAACAAATCGGATCTCAAACAAATCATTCAGAAGTTGACCGGATATTTTTTTTAACTGTCCAACCTGAAATACGATCCCACAAATCTAACTTTAAGCTGGGAGACAACACCAAATCTCTGTTCCAGCACTACAGAAAATCAGAGTGCAAACCTAACATTTCAGGAACAAAGACTTCATGCCAAACCCAACATTTCAGGAACAAAGATTTCATGCCAAACTCAACATTTCAGGAACAAAAACTTCATGCCAAACCCAACATTACTACACCCGAGTCGATCTCGAAAATCTGTGCATTTCCTTGCATTTCCCCTTCTCTCCCCATAACCCAATTCTCCCCAAGAACACAGATTTCAAGGACTACCTCATCGTAAGTAAACAGCTTGGAAGTTCCAAATACCAACACCTTCTTACCATAATCATAGAAGCCGACCGCAGCTTGACCCACTCCTATAGTTTGTACAACACCTTAGGCCCCTCTTAGCTGCCACTCAAGAAGATTATATCCATATTTTTTTCTTTTCCTAGACTGTTTCAACACTGGTAAAAATGGGATCGTATAGGACTTGTTTATTCCATGATGATTACTTCCACTGGCAATTTTTTAAAAAGTATTTTAAACCCCTTACAATGAACTTAAAATAAGTTTGAAACGTTCTGAATAATATTAGACACATCGGTATCATTGACGGCATGGATGTTGTGATCACCAGATGTGAATTTAGATCCAGAAACAAAAACTTGTATTGAAATCATTCTTCTTACAGGATTCTATGCATCTTTCATATTCAAAACTAATTCAGTAGCCTTCTTCCAATTTAAATCTGCTTCACTGAGTAACCTTTGCCGAATGGATTCTGAATTGATTCAACCCCTAAATCGTTGTGATAGCTTGTCCACATTCACTGACGAAGCTATCTCGAAGCCTGCCACCGATGAATCATTTTTCACGTTTTATTACTAATTTCGTTTTTCTACTTATAGGACCAAGTTTTGGGATCGCATTTATCAATGCCAAATTAAGTCAATAATGATAATTTTTTGAATGAACTAGAGCATATACAGGAAGACAAATTTGTGACAAACTAATCCAAAAGTGTGACTAAAGACAAAAGACTCTTGCTACTTTGGGTGGACGCGCCAATGATTGTAAATGATTCCCTTCGTGTATCGAGTTTGAACAGAGTCCCCTAAGGCCGGCTATCTTTTTTTGCTTTAATTTGTAATGATAATTTGCAATTCTTTAAACTATCCCTTATACAGGTTAATACCGTTTATTTTTGACAAATTGATGGTCGAACAGTAAATCAAAAGGCTTTCTACTAACGATGTACTTTGCTCACTAATGACAAAATTTTAATGTTTTTGCCAATGTTGCTACGGAATTATTTTTTATTGATTTACAATCAAAATGTTAAATGTTATGGTGGTTATGGTGAACTGCTGATTTCATTCAAGTACTATAACCCATTTCGTGGTAGTAAACGACCTTTCACAATCTAGTATAAGAAGCTAATGGCAATTACTCTGTTTTCTACATCAGTATCTCTAGCAACGCTTTGTTGAAGAACGGAGACGCCTGCCAACCCTGTCCACTTGCTAAGGTTTGTCTGCTTGCTGACCTCTATATTCCAACCTACTCCGGGTAAAAGCAATCGATTCGCCCGAATGGAAAACTGTCTAGCTATACTACTTCTCATCTTTCGATAGTTTTCCATATATAGTTCGTGTGTGCAGCTACAATTTATGACCGAAGAGAGATAAGCATAGAGCTCTGTGTTTTGATTGGTCGACAGATACCTCAACTCATCCGTCACTTGATCGAAATTTTGCAACAGTGCGAGGGTTCACTCTGTAGAGTTTATTGTTACTTATCAATCACTACGTTTACATGACCACTTCGAAGCGCTTCAGAGCGATGCGCATCGCATCCGTGTCGCCTCCGTGGGTCTTGTAAACACCCGTTCGTAGCGCTTTCTCTGTTCGTGGCGCTTTCCCCCAATGCGCTTCACGGAGGGGGTTTCAGAAATCCGTATCGCATCGTCTTTGTTCATGTAAACACTCGCAATCGCATTAAGCCGTTAGAGAAAGCAAGGAAAAGATGGCGGACACAGTAACGGCACCCACGTAATTTGTGCTGGTGCCATTCGAATTTTAGGTAAATAAACTGAAAATTAGTGTGCATGACTAGGAAGACTACTAAGTTTTGATTACATTTGGTTCCTTGGTTCTAAGCTGACCTAGTTTACTACATGCAGGGGGTTGAACAGCGTGGGACTTGCTCACTCTTCGCCAAAGGGAGGGCAGGAAGAAAGGGTTTTCCGAACACACTGGTCGAATCGCCTTCCTTAGCGAATTGGCCCTAATCGCTATCTTTCGTCTCGTAAACAGGTGCCATTTTTTCATGCGCATTTCAAAGCGCATCGGTATAATGCGCTTTCTTGTGGCCATGTAAACGTAGTGAATGTTAAACCGAGGCCCCTGCCTTCATTCATCTTTGATAAAGTATGATCATTCAATGATGGTGTGATGTAATGTAGTCTCACAACAAGAATGACCTGTGGAGTTGCACATTATTAGGCTACAGTCTTTTTCTTCAATTATTGATTTAAAAGGGTGCCAGTGTATACTCAAAGAGACTCGAAATGGAGTACACTGACAGGTAGATGTAATGATAGTCATCTTGGGAGCAATTGAAAAGAAAACCTGTAGGGGTGCTGTCAGGAGTAATAATAAACCCATTTTTGTGATGATCTTCCTAGTGTGTCAGCTTCGTTACCTTAGTGGTTTCAGTTGAATCTTTATTACCGTGTAAACAATTTTATTGTTTTAACTCTTGTTACGAATGTTTGCTCTTCACAAGTGGATGATAGTATTTTCTACGATAGCGTACATATTAGGCAAACACGTAGCAAAGTGCAACCTTGCACGTATCCCACTTATGATGAGTGCCTCTTTTTCAGTGCATCTGTTTCAATACTAAATTGCATCTAGCTTGGATTTCTCGAGGTAATTGCTCTAAGTGGTCAGTAGGGAAAACAGCCAATATCTGATACAGAATTCCGTTCTCTGAGCTACACAGACTCTGCCAAGAACAAACTTGTTGCTAATATGTGTAGTAGTATGTCTCTTTGAAGGGAATTGGGCATTTTCCAAAAGAAAACAGAAGTAGAGTATATACGGTGCTGATTATTTTTGTTTTAAGCATTGACATAGGATTAAATTACATTTGCGTGTTTGTAAAGCCACGCTTCCAATAATATTAAGTTGAGCAGATGGTTATAAATGTTTCCCATTATTGTGTTTATATCAACATTCTGCGTCAGTTATCGATTACTACCATTTGACTTCTGAAATGAGGTTATAATATTTGATACCGTGCCTTTAAACAAAATAATATAGTGACAACGAATCATTAAAACAGTTGTTTGAAAGCTACATTACTGGGCCTATTAATTGTTGAGCAACAGAATTTTCGTAACATCAGTGTAATATAAAAAAATGGTTGAATTGCAAACATTGGTACAACAATAGCACTGCATTTCTACTGATAGTCGTCAAAGGGTATGTGATGGCTAGACGAATCAACCCAGCAAATGGTGTGGATATTCATTCAGTAAAGTTTATGAAATATGAATTTGTTAGTTATGCATTGTTCCATCCAGTGCTGTTAGTTGGGAAAGTATTTGGTCTTATCTCTTGGGATTTCCATTATCGTTTATTAAATAAATTTAAACCAAATATTTATTACCGCACTCTAACCTTAATTTACTCATCACTGGTAAGGTTTGCCACAATGTGTGTACTTGTGGCAAGAGTTAAATTAATATTATCATACAAGTACTCTAATGAAACCAGCATGCTTGTTTCACATGCAGCACGCTTCCTACCCGTGATGTTTATAAGCTTGGTTAGTGTATTCAGCCTGTTCGAGGAAGCGCACTATCGCAACATGATGAAACTTTTCCAAATAACAGGGTCGCTGCTCAAAGCGAGAAATAAAAGAGTAATGTTTATGTTGAAACACACCATTCCTCATTTTACTGTCTGCATCACGGAGGCTACACTCTGGCTAATGGCAATACACCAAGGTTCTGACTTGATTGCTAATATCACAACAACGCTCTACTTATTTGCTCTCGAAGGGTCTCAGGTGTTCACCATTGGACTTTTTGTTACTGCCACTAACCTGTGTGCTGAACACTTCATTTCCCTTAACGAAGAATTGGAGGAAGGATTAACTTCAGGACTAAAAATTTTTAGCGAATGTCTTAAAAAAGTCCACCAGCAACACAAAAACATTCACCAACTTGTCGAATCAATTCAACTCGCATTCTCACTGATCATCACTGTGGAACTAGGACAGTTGGCATTAGATTTGTGTTTCTACACGTACGAAGCCCTGACTAACAATTACTTCATAATATATAAAATAGCAATGGTATTCCACATATGTGCAGATGCGTTTCGCATTTTCATTATAGCTCAAGCATCAGACAACATTGCAAATGAGGTAAGACACCAACTCACTGTTTTTATGCAGTTTTTATTTGAACGTTTTCTTTATTTCACGGTATTTTGAATTTTGTCATTTTACTATTCAATTGGTAAGGTATTTAAGTTATTTACAGCTGAACCATTTTATAATCCGTCTTTTCGTAACCTGCATAAAGATTTGAAAGGAATGGATCTTGTAAAAGGAAGGGGCAAGCAAAAAACACACAGAAATATCCATTATTTGTACATGATGTCTTGAAGGTGAAAATAAATGAGAAGTTTTAGTCATTGAGACACCTTCAGACTTAATAGAGCTAAGCACTTTCACATAATAAGGCATCGTCAGGACTAAAAGGACAAACCAACCAAATAAACACATTTTCGCAGCTTTAAAGTAACATCACACTCTCCCACATTCTGTATACGTATCAATATTGTAAACAATCATCTCCCTCTATTCATCATGTCAAGTGCACAACATCACCTACCAAAATTCAAACTGCCAAAAATATTAATTGAAAGCACTTGGCTATTTTAAGCCTGAGGGGTGTCCTAATGGCTAAAACTTTTTTTTTTATTAGGAAGCACGATTGTCACTGAGAAACTGAATTCAAAAAGCACGATATGGTTGAAGCTTAGAGCCGTATGTAGTCGCTTACCTTCCTGGGGTAAAGAGGCTTGATGGTTAGCACGACTCTATCATATGTCAGAGGTCATGGATTCAGACCTGACCTAAGCTGTGTCAGGTATTATCGGGAAGTGAATTGTCCTGTGATGTAGAATTTAGATTTTAGCAAAAAAGACTTCTCCTCAGGACTCGTAGACCCTGATGCATGACTTTAGGTTGTACGAGGCATATGACTAGCTAGCTAGTAATATAAAATCAGTCACTGATGTTGAGAGTTCTTTTTCTCCATTAAGGATTGGGGAAAGTGAAATATTCCAACTACTATCTTTGCGAATGACAGACAGGATATTTCGAGGAAATTCCTAAGATCTCTTTTAAACAAAGGTAGACGTCTGCAAATAGGATTTCCAGAGCATTTCTATTTCCAAATATAGGAGGGAACTAACAACTTATAATCTCCAAGTTTTACTCTTTTTACGATGCAGCTAATTTTAACTATTTGCAATATTTTACATATGTCTACTTAAGCACGGGTTCGAAAATCCGTATGTGTAAATATATAATGTAAATTCGCAGTGTAAGTATGCAGCTAAATACTGTATATACATTTTATTTACGAAGGAAACCTGATTGTTCTTTTAAATTTCTTTTTAAAGTTTTTTTTACATGCATTTTTGGCACTTTGAATGTTACGTTAGCATTTTATTTCCTTTCATAATTTAAGTAATTTTAGTTCTCACATTTCATTATGGGTGGGGTATAATGGTTATGGTTTTGTTCTCTACCTTGCCATGGTGCGGAAGTATTCTTATCTGAATCGTACTTTTGCACTAATACATTAAACTATAAGCTTTATGTTTTCTACCCAGTGCATTACGAAACAGTCCAGTTAGTTGCTACATTGCGTTTCATCATTTTACAAACGTTGTTTGTGGTTAATATTTAGTATTCAACTCCATAAAATAGCAGTTTATTGTTTCAGAATAAATTAACACTCCCTAGCATTCTTCCACACACTGATGTGTACACATAATTAGAAAACAAAAACAACTTTCTATGCCGACGAAATTAAACCTTACCTGCAATTTGTAGCTTTCCTTCTTCTAATTCTATCTCTCCTAAAGAAGAGTTATATGCCTATGCCAGCTCGGTAGCCTCAGTGTGCATGCGTGATGCACTCCTCATATAAAAGCGCTGGCACAGGACAGGACTTCATCTTTCTTATCTGACCGCCACGGTACGTAGTCTCTCTCCTCGGTCTTCTAGGCTTCTTTGTTGGTGCGTTGCATGCAAACTCCTGGATCTTTTAGACCTTTGGTCTTCTACTCTACGATCATCACATTAGGCTTAGCCTTCCTTGTGACTTTCTTCACCTCATCCTGACCAATTCATTGGGCATCATGACCTCTACTGCAGTTGTCACTGCTGCGGACAGCTCATCTCCTTCTTTGGATCCTTTGCCGGTTATTTACCAGACTGCCTCTCGTAGTCCCCTTCAGGGCCCTTCAGTTCCTTTGAATCTGGCCTTCGCACCAGATGCCATTGTTCGCACTCCGGAGATTTCGGCTCCTTGGGACCTATCCTTCGCAATAGGTACCACCTTGATATTTAGTACTGATGCCATCCCTTCTTGCTCTGCAAAGTGCGACTCTACAACATCATCTCCTGCTCGGACTCTCTTCGCAGCAGACTCAGGATGTCACAAGTCGAGCCTCTTTGTCACCACAGCCGCCCTCTGTTCGACCTATCGTATCAGGCTCGTCTCTTGTTATGACGACCCACTTCTTCCTTCACCAGCAATCCATTCTCTAAGGACCAATTTCGCGGCTTATTAGACAACATCATTCAGTCCTTCCAAACTTCCCGTCGTCAGGCTTATGATCAACCCTTCTCCTTTCGCCCTTAGTTGGGTAAGATCCTGCTCTTCAATGGCCGCTTACTCTCGTCAAGTCTGGCTGCCAGCCTTCCCTCATCATCTACTACCTGCTCAGCTTTCGTCTGCGGCTGTTCGGCTTCCACCGTTCAGAAAGACTCTCTTCTGGGCCTTCTCTTCAGCAGCCTGGCTCTGACGATACTTCAAGCACACCTTTAGCCTCTCCTTGTCTTCTCTGTTATGAGGCTATTCCTTCAGCTGCGATACCACCTTCGTCTCCTTCTGGAATCCACGCTGCTGCAGGGACCTACACTGCCTACAATACCCCAACTCGTCCTATGTCGCGCGAGCCTCAAGTGGTTGCATCATACTCTGCTGGAGCCTCCTGGTTCACAGGCATTTCACTTATTCCAGGATTTTCGTTCCCACTCCGACCTGCCTTGGCTTCGCCTTCTCCATAGTGTTTGGACAAGCCTTCACTATCAGCTACTTATATAAAGTCTCCATCCTTCTTCGCCTGCTGCTCCTACCCTTCGTCTCCTCAAGCTGCTCTTTGATGTTTGGCGAAGGTTGAGTGAAGATACCCTTCGGGTCACTCACACTGCTCTGTTTTCTTTAAATTAAAAAAAAACGAAAACAAACCAGAAAATAACAACAATGACAGTATCATTAGTTGTACAGCTTCACGCTGATGCCTCTTTCTTCTTCTTTCGCCCTTCGCCTAGCTGCTACTATAAAGATCTCTCCCACTCCCGCCGACCTTGTAGTACCTGGTTGGGCTTTGGCGTCATATTCTCCTTCAATGGCCAAGTTTATTGCGTATTCGGTTTGACAATACGATGATGCTGCACAGTTCATCCCTTTTTTCCCAAGCATAGTTCATTACTCCAACCACGCCGCACGACTACCCTGTGCTCCTACGCAGGCATAACAAGGGAGTATCCATGGGTTTCCGCATCTAACCATAACATCCTACTTCTGCCATTGTCACTTCTCATTCTTCCCTGCCGTGATGAGGAACCGAAGCCACGTTTTGTTTTCTTTACCACCATTTAAAAAAAAAACAGAAGAAAATGCCAGTTAACATAACACTAAAAAGACAACACATCGACTTACTGATTAACCTATCAGCAGGAGCCTATGGAAAACAACTAGTTTTCTATAGGCTCCTGCTATCAGTGACTAGACGTTTTATCTCTTGCCTCATTCAGACACTTCATCGTTTCTAACAACCTCAGTCAGAACCAACGAAAACCTCCCTGCCTGAAACAGAAAAAAAGGGATTCTACAATGAACGATGAATGCGAAGGACTGACAAATTTCCTTCTCTGTGACTGTGTTTAAACTCCGCCACGTACTAACCTAGGAAAATTTTCACCCTGGTTTCAAAGCATCCTCGTTTTCGCAGATTCTCTCCTGTGACCTAGGGTGTGTTGCTTTCGGATTTTCTTCCCTCCTTCGCCCATGATCCGTGGCTTTCGGTTCCTCTGAAACTTTAGAACTTTCCAAGTTTCGCTATAACTGTAACCACTATAATTGTAACCACCTTTATGTTACATGATTACTGGTTTATGTTCTATGCCTGTTAGAAGTCTGCCCTTCCGACGGGACATTTACATCCCCTTCGGCATGTATATCCTCGCCTACATCCTTCGACCTGCGACCTCTGGGCGTTTTAAAAAATAAGCATGCGAATACGGTGGTTGGCCATATCCTATCTTCGACTTCTCATTTCCATTACTGGTTATGGACTCTGCCACACTGTGTTCCTACGCCTGGCTCACCTTCGTCGTACCTCCTTCAACTAACGAAGACTCCTCCCCATGTTATTACAACCACCATGATAGGCTTCACCCTGAAGATCTTCCTTGATGACATCACTTCGCCTTGGAAAAGGAAGGTAATTCGGCTTGCTTGTTTATGGCAATGGTTATTTGATCCCTCACCCGCTTTGAACCAATATGCATCCCGTTCTTCTGCTTCACCATACCGTTTCTTAAAAAAAAACAAAAAAAAACAATATTTTAAATAAGGTTTTTGGGCTACTTTCATCACAACGATCGAAGAAACGAAAAACTTCCAGGAAGTAAGACTTACGTCTCGTAGGATGAGACCTTTGATTCTGGAAAGAGAACCGTCTCACTAGGAATTTCTCCTTCGTTATTCTTCCGTTGCTTATGGTTCTTGGAGTCTATTGACTCTGGGCATGCCAGCTCGTAGCTCAGGGGTACTCGTTAGGATGGTCCCACCGCCTTCGTGACAAGGTCTACTGTAATGCTACAAAATGCAAGTAATGTAAGTTTTCGTCGGCATATAGAAGCGTCAAAATACCAGGGGTACCTGGTTGGCTTGGTTTTCATTGCCTAACCGAAAATATCCATTATCTGTATCATACCCTGCATCCCCTCTCGAGTTACCACCATAATAATTGAGAGGTTCCGAAAGATGAAGCCTGGTCCTGTGCCAGTGCTTTTATATGAGGAATACGTCACGCATGCGCACTGAGGTACCGAGCTGGCATAAGCCTACAACTCGTCTTCTCTAGAGAAGATTGCATTAAAGGATGAAATGCTACAAATGGTAGGTAATTCATATTTTAAGTTAGACAATAGAAACCAAAATCAACCTGGTGCCCTGGTATTTTGACGTTTTTGATGTTTAAAGTAAGGCTTAACTGATCCGAAGTCAAAACAGCAAAGGAACGTAAATGATGGTTAAAAACTAATCGTCTTAGTGTGTTTAATACAGTCCTGCAGGTAATTAATGTCATTGGCCTTGAAAATACTGAAATTCCAAGTCTAGAAAAGTGCTTAAAAATCTCGAAAAGTGGTGTGTGGATCATTAGTAGTGTGATTAACGAAAAGGTGACGACTTGACTGAAGAAAGCTGAAAAATAAAGCCCTGAAAGTAGTCGAGCGTGTAGCCATTTGATTATTCTTTATTTGTTTAGGCATCAAAGTGTTTCAAAGTTGGGCTGAGGTTTTTATTTCATTTACGTGTATAATGGAAGAGTACAACAGTAAGGTTTCACTTGGACTAAACAGTACAGGAACACTGCGGTATATGAAACCTTACAGGAAAGTTTATTTGTGTTCCTTTGCTGTTTTGACTTCGGATCAGTTAAACCTTATCGTAAACAGCAAACGAGTTCGTTTTTGTTTTCTAATTCGTGATACTTTGACTTACCAAGTTGGTTTTCTGTAATCGCTGCAAATACACCGAATTTTGCTCGCTTTGCTCGCTCATTCAGTGCAAGCCTTCTTTTGGAAGTTGGTTTGTCCGCAGCTCTCTATCAGCGGCTTTTTCCGTCGGACAAACAGAGCTGCGAACAAACCAAGTGCCAATTGAATACTCCCATTGAATGTGCGAGGAAAGCGAGCAAAATGCCGTGCATTTGCAACGAGTGCAGAAAACGACGGCAAGACAAATGGGCAACGGACATATTTTAGCTTTAACACGGGAAAGTGATGTGAAACCATTATATAAATCAGTTCGTAATACGGACAAGCTTCCTCTTCACATTTTCTGAAAGTGCGGGTGAATTGTTGGCTCACCGGCATTGTTAGCATTTGATTGAGCTTTAGCATTTGTTTGTTTGTTTGTTTGATCTGTATGCAGTAGAGTGTCAACTGTTCGCGGTGGTGCACCACCTGGCACACGGTGGGGAATTTATTTATTAATTATAAAGGGTTTAAAGAGTTTAACGAGCGTTAACCACTCCTGGTTATCTGCCCGAAGCCCTAAGGCCCTATGTCTGCAACAGCCAGATTCCCAGGCGGTCACCCACCCAAGTATCAATCCAGCCCAATGCTGCTTAACTTCGGGGATCTGACGAGAACCGGTGTTTCCAGCACTGCAAGGCCGCAGACTATTTATTAATTTATTTAACAATAACAATTAGTCATCATTTTCCAGGCTCCTTCCATAATTAACGAACACACAGTTCGAAGTTCATCTTCAAGTTTGCATGTGTTGAAGTAATATTAGTTTACCAGGAATGGAATTAGTGAAACTTGATAAATTTTTCTAAGGCTAGCCCATATCATACACGGCGATATATAGTATATACGATTGAAGTCCTCTCTCCAGCAAAACTAAAACTATTAATTTCTCCGTTTCTATTCAATATATTTCGACCAAAAAATTGGCCAGATAGTAGATAGCAACTTTTCCCAACTTTATTCCAACTTTTATGCAATTCCGTGCAAGAGTAAACGTACGGAGCCACACGGAAATTTGAAAACGTGTTGTTCTGGTTCTGGCTCTGGTTCTTGTGTGACACGGTTTCAGAAAAAAACTACTGCACCTACCTTAAATCTGAAACATGACCTAGGCCAGCAATTTCCCTGGGCTTCATCCTCTCAGAGACCTCTTTTTCGATTGGTCGGGCTATTCTGGAGTTACAGGTCCCTGAACGATCATTTTGATTGTTTAACATTGTTTTAACCATTGTAATTAGGAAACAATGCTACTCAGTAAAGTCCATATCCATTCTTCGTGCACGTGTTATGTCTTTGGTTTGTTTAGGGCCCCGTATAAAGCAAATTCACCCCGTAACTCTGAAATGGCACGACCAATTGAAATTTTTATTTCTATAAAGGGCACATAGAGAGTAATATATCTCTTTCGATTGAGCTAAGAACCAGCTTTCTAAGACAAATAGGTTAGTCTGTAGAGACCATTGTATAAACGTGTCCAAAGAAGAAGTCCAAGCTAAAAGTGAAAATCACGATTCCAGCTCAAGTCCACATCTCCGACGTGATAAATCGGAAATTAATAAAAGTTGGTACACATGCTCACCAAGTCCAACAAAGCTTACACTAAATTTGAGTGGAAAAGAGTGAAAGAAGATGGGAAAATTAAGCATCGAAATTATTTTCGGGTTTAACGTGGTAAACCGAGGTCAAATACAGTAATGGTTGCCGCCTGTACTTAATAACTTGAGACACACTTCATGCTATTAATATCCTATGAAAATAGAAAATGCTTTCAGGTTGATTATTAATTAACAATATTTAGTCGATGACTGGAAAATTCTGTAATTTATTAATGTTTGATTTTTTAATTAATGCAGCAATACTTAATTTCAGGCAAGAAATTGTTTGACAACTGTGTTTCAAAACGGACATCGCAAACAAAGTTCAGTAGAGGAAGAAATAAAGGTAATGAGGATTTGACAGTTGTCACACAACAGAAAAAAAAAAAACAATTCCTCACTCAATGGTGTAAAGTATTATGAACCGGTTCCACGTCAAAAAGCCTCGGAAATAACGCCGTACGACTATATGCCGCGATCACTAATGCCGTACACACTAACGCCGCACTGCAAAACGCCGTAACGCCGTAATGCCGTAACAATGTCATAAAAATGGCCCGGTGGTGGTGGACTTACGGAGTTAGTATGACAGAGTTATCGGCGGCGTCGTTCAGTGGGCCGAATAATAATAATTAAAATTTACCGCCACTGTGTAGAAGGAAGACGGAAGGGCTGTGGAGCCACTTACTCCGTTCATGAGCAATCAAAATTTAAAGATTTAAACTCAAAATTTAAAATTTAAAAATTAAATTTAAAATAAAAAAATGCTAAATTACAAAATTTTAAATTTTAAAATTTAAAACCCCAAAATCAGAAATTTTAAAATTTTCTGGCAATGGGCGTTTTAAAAATGTGTGTACTGGTTCAACTTTCCATAATCTACAGAAGGCGGGGACAGTATAGGTGCATTCACCGTGCTGGACCTAACGGCATTCCAGATTTGGACAGTCCGTACCGCAAAAAAATTTCGGGAACAGCCATGACGAGAGGTTGGGACAATAAGTTTACAGTTACGATCACGCGTACCAACTGGAGAAAGTTACAAAATCGAAGAACGGAAGATCTACCAAAATAAGGTTAAACACAATTTTAAATGTCAAAATTAAATCGAATCTTATTCTACGCAACTCCAAAAGTGCCAGGGCGAACCTTACAAGTCTATGACGATAGGCCTGGTAATATCCCTCAATCCTGGAAGGCTTTTGGTGAATCTGCGTTGAACAGCCTCGACCTGGTCAATATCTCGACCCAAATACGGAGACCAGACTGGAGTTGCATATTCAAGAATCGGGCACACAAAAAATTTAAAAGCCCAAACCTTAGTAATGATGTTCCCAGAAGTGAAACACTTATTAACGATGGTTAAGCAAATTGGGGGTATTGGGGGGTCAAGAAACGAAAAAGGAGAAGGAGGCATGTGCATAACAGTTGGCAATGTAAGGGGGGGGGGGAAATTTAAACTACAAATAATGGTTTTCAAGTCATATGAATTGTTACCTCAACAACTCCGTCACCAAACTTCAAGTGGGAATGGAGAGAATGGATGACGAGATGACCGTTGACCGTTGACATTAACATCTCTAATGTGTGGTGCAGTGGCAACCCGGACCACTGCACTGTGACTGAGGTTG
>JAHWFP010209868.1:35513-63769 GCA_023313725.1 Lithobius niger
ACCTGGGAAAAAAACATGATCAGACTGAGGGGAACGGAGAGAAAAATGAGAAACGTTTAAACAGTAAAACGGTCTTCTTTAATGTTTTGTAACTTTCAGTGTTTTTTTTTAATTCAATCAGGAGCCTATAGAAAACAACTAGGAGCGTGTGTGGCTGGTCTATGTTAGGAGTGCTTAATTTAGTACGATGTGCTAACGCCAGAAGGAGCAACAATACTGCGCCTGCGCCAAGTTGTATAAAATCGAAACTGAAACTTAGCACGCGAAGCAGACGCGTGCTACGAAAGCAACGCTCTATTTTATTGTTGGCTAGAGCAACTTACCAACAACTGATTGTCTGTTTGTTTAGTTCTTTTTATTATTATTACGTTGGTATTGTTTCCATGTTAAACACTGATTGTTTAAAAACAAAAGACCGCAACTAAGCCTTGAGAACGTGACGCACACCTCGAATCATCTCGTGCAGGTGGCGACCTCTGCTAACAAATTTGTACACCACTGTAGCCGCACCTTACTTAACACTGTAGTGGAAGTGACCGAGACACTCTCCTAGTTGTTTTCTGTGGGCTCCTGATTCAATCGAATGATTTAATCTTTGGAGCAGCACGAGGCAGAAGGTCGAGCGAAGATCCGCTATGATCACACTCCAATGCAATCTTAGATTGCGCATCACGCGAAAACCACAAGGACTATCCAAACCACACTTTGCATGCAGTAGCACTGGAGTTTGGACAAGGTTTATCAAAAAAAAAAAATTCGGAATCGGACATGGGGGTTGAGGAAATGCCAGGGTGACAAAATGAGCTAATAGCAAGAGCCAAAATCCAAACAACAACGAGACTGCGAGGCCGTTTCTAACTGTTAAAGGCATCCTATTTTTAAAAGATTGATTGTTGATGATAACGAGGTTAAGAGATTAAGTTAAGCTTAGATTAAGGTACTTTCTGTAGCAGGGCGCTTGGCTTCTGGGCGCCATGGACCTGTCCCGATTACCTATTCAGTATGCCTCGCGTAATTCCTTACCAACCTTTGCAATACTGATAGAAATCGGGATCGGTAGATACAATTCAGATAGATCGTAATAACCGAATTGAAGATATTTTCGCTTTTCGTCAACCAATTTTAACGTTTGAATACACCATTTTGAAGGTTTTTCACCAAATTCCCAATGGGCCAAACCCCAACCACATGTCTCTTATTGTTTAGAAATTACAAGGAAAGTTTTAAAATTTTACTGGGGGATTTGGTATAGGCCAGTTTCTTTTAATGATCAGCTCGGGTAGAAAAAATCTGATCGGCCCGGCAAATTGTCATGTTGAAATTAAATTCCAATGCGACCGGAATTCAAACTGTGGAAAATGTAGGGGAAAGATGCAAGGATACAGAAAAACTAAAAGTTAAAGGATGAGCATCCACCATTCATAGAGAGAAAGATGCATCAATGACATGGTCATGATACTCTCCAGCTAAGCAGCCTTTTCCTGGTCGAATGATATCACTACTTTCAAAGGCCAGCCCCTTTTTGGCCATACAGCGAAACAGCAAAGAAAGTGGTGCCCGCTCCATTATGTCGACAGTGGAGGCGGCAACGGCCCTAGTATTGAATGAATATTTAATAATTAGTTTAATTAAATGTTTGCTCTGGCATCCATTAATCTGTTTTCCTCTTTTTTACGGCATTGCTGCATTGCGGCGTTATATACAATGCGGTGTTATTGTGTACGGCATTAACGCTTGCGGCGTTTTAAACGTGCGGTGTTTTTCGTGCAACGGCATTTTCCCTTACGGCATTATGCCCGCTGTATATTGTCCCATGGCGTTATTCCAGTGGTTTTATGACGTGATACCGTATAAACCGCCTTACTCGGAGCTATGTTGAAATTGTGAGATATTCACGTAACGTTTCATCTTGTAACAGAGCCTCTGCATAGTTTGAAATTTATTCTTTTTAATTTACAGTTTTTTTTTTAAACACTTATAGTTTAAACGTTGATTCTCAACAAAACTGTCATCGGAATCGAATCAGAAAAGAACGGAAAAATGTACAAACGTCTTCGAGAAAATAGACTGTCTTCTGCTGTCTGTTTTTCAAAGTTTAGCTATATAGTGGTTGGAATACTCAAGCCACAGGGTGGTGCATAGGTGATGAAGTGTAGGCCTATATACGCAAACAGAGTGGGGAGGTAGAGGGGACGATGGCGAGTTTGTTGGTCAACTGGTCTTACTACACTGTGAATGCCTATTGGCTGATCATTTAAGCGATTTGACGGCAGTGGGAATATTTGCATTTTTTGTGCGAATTTCTGATAGACAAATTCCATTCTGGTTTTAGTCAGAATCAACCTTTAAATACACACTTATTCTTGTAGGTGCAGTCTCTTGTCAACATGTTCTCGTGTCCCGTGGAAATCAGATCAACAGGAAGATTGTTCACAGTCAATATGGCAACCTTTACAACAGTAAGTCATTCATAATTTATTTATTGTACCACGGTCAGCATTGTGGACCCCTTTATGATAGCCTTCAGTTTAACAACACGCTTCTTTTTTACCTCGCATAACCCTTACTTATTATTATTTATTATTCAAACCTTTCTCTGGACACATCAACCACTTCAACTACTTGTTTCTTTAAGGAAGTGGTTCCCCCATCAGTCATTTAACATCGGACGTGTCCTTTAAGTACACCCCACAATAAAGGATACGCCAAAATCTACATTATATAGGGATGTACTTAGAGGAATCTTTCCGATGCTAACTGTCTGGTGGGGAAATACTTTCTCGGTAACACCTAACGGTCTAGAGAGGTGGTTGATGGTTCGAAAGAAAGGCTCTGAATAACAGTAATAAACAAGGGCTGTACAAGGTAAAAAAAAGGAGTGTGTCGTTAAATTGAGGGCTACCATTAAGGGTATTCCACAATGTTTGAGAGTGGTAAAACCTATTGATGCCAAACAAAATAATGAAGGCTTTTGCCAAAAAGGCTGTACTCTGTCAAGAGGTATCAATACGATATCCTTGAAACAGGATGTCAAGGTCATTATTTTTTCCTACTGTTGTGTATCTTGGTTTTCGGTTCATCCTCAATCTGCTCCTATAAGTAATTTGCGAAAGTACGTTGTGCGTGCTGATCAGTCTTCAATCAGTTCCTGTGTCTGACAAGGACATTAAATGAAACAGATCGAGTCATACCTCTATAGACCTAGTAAATTTATTGCAACTCACATATCTCATCAACAAATCTTGGCTTTTGGCTTAGTAAATCTCCCACAGTATTTCAATACTACCTTGCAGTCACAGGAATACGTCCAGTACAAGCATAAGTTTCTAAGATAAAACTCTGAATTAAAGAAGGTGGATTTCATCCGTTCCTTCAAGTTACAGCTCAGCAACCCATCAAATTTCAGATATGAAGTAGAAGGATGGTTTTCCATCTATTCGGTGTCACAATTCCTGACAAATTAAAAAATAAGAAAACCAATTGACGATAATGATTAAAGCATAAAAGGCAATCCAATGTCCTCCCTCATAACTAGTAAATAGTGCCATACGTTCAAACAAAGTTAAATGTTGGCGTTAATATCTGTCTAAAAGGAACCACTTATGCCAGAAACCATTTAAAACAATATAATCAGTCAGAAACTAAATCCTACTGTTATTAAAGATAGGAATTATGCAGGCCAGATCATTAAAAAGATGTACTGGTGTGTTAAAGAACAATCCGCTGGTTTGTATATAATTATATTGTGTAAGTCCCAAGACTTTTTATACAGCCGTTAGGAACTGAAACTACGGCTGAAATGCCTGATTTTGTGCTGCCACAAATATTGTCCCAAATTTTAAAAAAGGAAATCCAGTAGATCCAATAAACTATAGGCAAATAGCACTGCTGTAGTACCATGTAAGATAATGGAAGATGTAATACGCGAAGTTATGATGCAGTATTTGGCAAAACTAAGTCTTATCACTTTTCTGCCTGGTGGCTCTTTTATGCACCAAATGCTGATGTCTTCGACAAGAGGACTGACTTGTATGATTTCCAAAACGCATTTGAGTCAGTAGCCCACTAAAAAAATGCTTTACAAAATTCCAAAACTACGGCTTCAGTGGCCCACTTTTAAATTCAATCGAAGCATTCATCACTGGCAGAACTCAACAAGTGGCAATCAGCTGACCCAAGTCATCCAGTACAGACATAATTAGAGGTGTACCGCCAGGCCCCGTACTTGGACCTTTCCTGTTTATTTTATTTTTAAATGATTTGGAGTGCAATTCGACAAATGCGACTCAAAAAAATTTGCAGTTAAATTAAAGCTTAACGTAGCAGTAATAATCACCAATGAAAATGTGCGACTACAGGCTGAAATTGACTATGTGCTTCGCTGGGCGAGTAACTAGCAGCTGCCAATCTTGTATACCAAATGTAAATAATTTCATGTTTGCAATCAAAATTCTACTTTTGCATACACCATAGATACTGAAAAACTGCCCAGTACTAATCTTGAAAAAGAGTTAGGAGTATGGTTTACGTCGGACATAGTCTTCTGTGCACTAGCTATCTAGTGTTGGCAGCAAACCACAGACCAGCCATACTCAACGTTGTTTAGCTCGGAAAGTCACTACACTAAGGTATGGGCATTGTAGGTTTAAGTTCGCCCACTATGGAAGTGCAGTTTGGATCCGATATCTCCTTAAGAATGTCGACCACCTCGAATCAATTCAGATATATTTTACAAGATCTCTACCAGGCATGTGGAATTTGCTGTACTGTGTGAGTCTTAAACATCTGGGTCGCGACTCTTTAGAACTCCACAGACGGAAGGCAGATCTTATGTTAACATTTAGTATTCTTTACAGTCAACTGGTAATAGACCTACCATTCTTTAAATTTAGTCCTGTAACCTGGATATTAGAGACCACAGTTACCAACTGACTGTGCAAAAAAAAAAAACAGGACTGAATTGCACACAAAATTTCTTTGCTGTTGGGGGTTGTAAATGTAGAATTCATTGACTGAAGAAGTAGTATCGTCCTTCTCTGTCAACAGCTTTACAAAAATATTAAATTCAACTGACTTGTCCCATTTTTCGAAGAGACCAGAGTAATGTGCAGTAAATTGCCGAGTACCACTTCATCTAGGCGGAGTATTTAGGCCGAAGCCCAACATCTTTCCCGCTTTCATTTTGGAATCCGCATCGGTTTATTTTACTTCGGCAAAACACAACAACAACAAAAAAAAAAGTTCCCACCGCAGAAAGCAAAGGCTTAGTCCATTCATAACGCGATTAATAAACCAAGCCTGTCACGAGAGTGCCCAATGACAACGGGGCTTATTAATATGCGTTGAGTACGCGAAAAAAATAAACATGGTGGAGTCGTGAGAGTGCTTCTCAGTTGACCATTTCACTGTCTCTATTCATGAAAATGGTCGTATGTAATTGAATAATTAGTATTTTTGGGTGTATAGGCCTCAACCGTCAAACGTTACAACACGTGTGTTGAGTGGTTTGAGCTGCATTGTCTCTATTCCGGTATTGTCGTTTACTGTCTTATGGACTTAGCCAAAGCCTGCTGAATAAGGTTACAGTGGGTGTTGGTCAGTGGTGCCTTGGTTAGCATGGAGCCTCCGTCGTCGGGTGCGTTTATATACAAGGGTGACCTGGACCGAGTTTCTGGCAGTAGCTAACAGACTATGATATGCTGGCATATCTAGGCCACGATCCACTTTCCTGTAAATCGCACAATCTGTTTTTATAAGCAGATAGGAAATATCCTCCTCGTGTTTCTCAACTAAAATATCAGTCGCTTAACATGCAGCCATTATTGTTCGGCTGGTGCACGGCCGCAGTAGCGTGGTCACGCGGGAACAACTGCGTGCTGTGACTGCGTGGTTTCCCAATATGCTATCGTTTCGGCCAATTTCGGAAAAAGCCTACCAGGCTAGAGTCAACTTTCGGATCGGAAAGAAAAAAAGCAATGGTTTCACGCATGCTGTTGACTCGTTGCCATAGCAACTGTCACTTTTCCGATTCCGAAATCAAAACGGGAAAGGCGGTGGGAATCCGCCTTTAGTGACCCTCGGGTACTTCTCACATCCCTTTGCATCGGCATTTATTATTATTAAATATATTTAATAGGTGCAAATCCTAACACTCAAAATGCAACTGTCACACTTTACTAGCATTCTGCTTGATGCACGTAGTATGTGATGCGAGGACTGCGACTGAGAGTGAGAGAGAGTGGTTGTTTCACTTTCGATTGACTGTACGATACTTCGTCAGTAAGTTTTAAATCTATAAATCTCTCCTGTTAAAATGGAGGCCGAAGATTTGCTTTTTTCAGTCAACCGACAATAAGGTGCACAAATTTCTTAAAAGAAAATAGTATAAAGTCTTACTGGTTTGGAAAAGGTGATTGGAAGAGGTGATAGGTTAATTTGGCCTTGTCTTGCTTTGCAACACCATGAAGACTCAAGTAGCATGTGAGTGCAATACATGCAAAGAATTGCTTTCAGAGGTAAAAAAAGGTAATAAAAAAGTGTCTAGATGCATGAGTAGACGATATTTCTGTTGCTGAAAAATAATGTCCATGCATATCCACTGGTCTGTTCATATATCTAGACTGATTCTTGAAGACGGTTTTATTTCTTATTGCTAAATGACAACGAAGAAAGAAGGTTAATTCGTGATTGTAAAAAAAGTCTCAAATAAACTGTAAAAACTAATATTAATTCCTTTTAAATTCTAATTAATTCCTTTCTGTAGCACATGCCAACACTATGCTATTTTAAACACCATTGTTGACCATTCATGCTTTCAGTGATGTAAAGCCACTACCATTATCAATTTTCATTTTCAATCAATTCAATTTTTTTATTGAAAACTACAACTTTTTGATGTCATGCATTAGGTCAAAATTAAGCAAAACTGATTAAAGAATCTGAAGAGGGGGGATGTTTCCACTTTTTAACTGCTTATGCATGTTATGCAAAATTCGAAAAGAGAGAAAAAAAAACTATCTTTTATTTTCACGGAAGGCACTACAAATTGATCCCAAATTGCGGAAACTCGTTAAATCATCATTAACTTAACCTAATCAATTAACTGCTCCAGTATGAAATGCCAAACCCCAACCAGTTAACTACCTCAGTATGAAATGCGAAACCTCAAACTTACCTAACCTAACCTAACTGACAATAACAACAACACCACACAAAACCACTCGAAACTGACAATAACAACCCGATTATCGGAACGACCCAATTGAAAGCTTTGTCTTTCGTCTATGAAAATAACAATGTTGTGATTTTTTTTTCATAAGCAGTTTATGTATTTCTTTATGAAATTCTTGTTTTAGTGTTGATATTATATAACTTTTTCGTCCACATATTATAAAATTGCGACGCTAATTGTGAAATTGTTTGAACGTCGCAAGAAGAAGTACTACGAAACCATTAGCCAAGATTGTTTTCAATAATCAAGCAGGAAAGCTAAAGGTTCGCATGTAATCTGATCATGCCGTTGTTCTAACCATACATTTTTCTATCTTAGGTCATGGCTACTATTCTGACCTATCTGATTGTGCTGATGCAATTTCGCCTTCCCGACAATCCTACTACATCACTAATTAATACTACGTTAAATTCTACTGACTAAACGACATTGCGATCTTGTTGAACCAGCTATAGGCAGTTGGCATGTCAAACCAGCACGAATTTTCACTCTTGTTCGTACTGTAACCTTTATTAGTGTTACCACTTAAGCCACTTATTTGCAAGATAAATACGTTACGGTATGTTTTAGTGCATTATAAACTGTGGATATGAGCCTACATTGGAGATGATGGGTTAAAAGTTTGTAGTTTGGCATGGAATTCGAGTTGGAACACTGCAGTTTCAAGTAGAGATACGGGCATTCGACTTTTCTCAACGGGTTGATGCTCGGCAGATTTAACCATTTAGTCTTTTTGAATTGAAGCAGCCAAAAGCACGCAACTTCTCCCTTTTGCAGAAGTCGAACTAGAAGAGTGGAATGTTAACTCAGTTCAGTGTTGTTGCTTTTTTTGAACCCGAGAAACTGGTTGAGACGAAGGGATGTAGCAGTACTTTGGATCTATTTGAAGCTAAAGTCCACAATTTCTGCTGGATGAACAAGAGCAAAGGGGTTTGTCAAGTATCCACAAATCAAGATCAAACATGGGAAATTTGGGTGATCAGATAAGATATTTTGAGCGATCTACCTTCTTAGATGTAATGCGAGTTAAAAGGAACCAGGTATACACCTGAGAATTTGTCAAGTAAGGGAGGTTTTGGGAAATATTCAATATTCCTGGATTCTGGGGAAGTAAGATTACGAAGCAGATATAAAAAGAAATGATAGAAGGGGACTATACTGAGGGGATGTTACCATATTTTTTCTTTGTAGTTCAGTTTCGAACAGTTTTGACATTCTACGACAGTTTTAAAATTGCAGCGGGGAAAAGGCTGGAGGATTAATTTAAAGATGCTTGCTTCTGTGTTTGGTTTTCTATGAAACTGCTGTACAGCAAATCAAAGTTAATTTGAAACACTTTCTGTTTTTTTTTTATTGTTTTTATTTTACCTTGTGTGACACTGTTTTGCTACAACCAGTAACCATTGTGTAACTTATGGAATGTCATTTTTTCTGGGAGTTCCTACCCATATCTATAAACATTTAAATGAACATGCAGTCTGTGTATTTTATTGGTTTTTCTCTATCTTAATATCAAAGGAAGCTGACGTAGCCTCCCAGCCCACATTTAATCCCCCAAGTTTGACTTAACATAAATTCTTATAATTGGTTGAGTGTTCCCTATGCAGTCACTCATTCATACTATGCTACAAAACGTATTCTGTACTACAAATTAAGCTATCCTTCTGTAGCTAATTGCAAAGATAATGGCAAAATGTACGTAAGAGCCAGTTGTAATAACTGAAATACAGTAAGGATTTATGGTGGATTTACAATGCGCTGAGAAGACGTCACTGATGTCACTCCTTTGAAGCACCGAACCATTCTGAACTTGGCGGTCCCTTTTTACCAGTTTTTCTTTTTGTTATGATGAACAGTACATCACAAGGTAAACTATAAACTTATGCAGACACTCATTATGAATCACTGGCCTTGTTTGGCAACATGAGGCATTACTCTGTTAAAGAAACAAAGGACAACTGCCCTGACCATGAGTCGATTCCAGTCCCAGTTTACAGAAAGTCCTGGGTTCGAGTTCCAGTCGGAACAGATTTTTTTTCTTTCTGTTAATACATTTTATTCACTGCCACCTTAAGAGGAGCGTGTCTTGTATTTTCACAAGCCCAGTTTTTAATGCTAAACGTTAGCTGTGTTAGAAAGATATCAATTTACAGACCGATGTCGTTTGCTTTCCCGTTCATTAAAAATATTTTCAACTTCACGGAAACTAGCATAATTCATTTGAGGTGACATAGAGTGGACAAAACTCTCACCACTAAATAAAGTTAGTAGGAAAGCCCTATATGATCATGATAATCAGCAATTCAGAAACAATTGCACACTAATTCTTACAAGATGAGACTCTTGGATCATGGTAAATATTTTTTAAGGAATGATTAGTAATATCGTAGTGATTGGTGTGTTTTGAGGTGAACTATTTTTCAACTATTTTCTAATATGTGAAAAATCGACCAAAATTTGTAGACGTAACGCATGTTTGATGCAATGGTATATTGTTTATTACAACTTTGACAATTAGCTTAAATACACCTATTTACATAAACTGTAAACAATTTAACCTGTAAATATCTAACACCATTTTTAGATGATGGCACAAATAAATATGATTTCTCAGCTTTATTTTATTTTAATAGGTCAGTGCTTGTAGTAGCTATCATGGTGTCCATAGGTTGGCTTGTATTCGTCATGCTTGTATTCATCGTGTTTGTATCCTCCCTTGTAGTCTACATCAGCGTGGAATCCATAATGATCAGCCTTGTATTTGACAATACGTGTTTTTCCGTCAGGTTGTTGGAGAGAATAGGTGCCATACACGTTCTTGCCATCCTTGTATTCCTCACGGGATTGGTAGTTGTAGTGCTTGGGATCCTTGATTTCATATTTGAATTTGTAGTCGATGTTCTGAAAAAAATCACAGATCATTAATTCTCTTGGAAAAGTTTAAAAACAGTGCACAAGTTACACGTACGTATGAGCTGACTCAGACAAACTACCACTTATAGTGTACGCGGCCTATCTTGAGTCCTCCGCAGAACGAACAGAGATAATCGATTGTACGTTTTCAGTTGCAGAGTGCCTTGTTGATATCCAAGATGGTTACAAAAACAATGGTGGCCATCGATTAAAGCCACCCCATCGAGGAAGACGTAGCCGTTCACAAAATACTTGCAGGACTCAAGATACACCGCGCACCCAATAATATCTGACTACACCAATGGTCTGCCAACAAAGTCACATTGTCACACTTTTACATTTTAAAATGTAAAATCAAAATGAACAAACACTCATCGTTGCATGTTGGGACTGCAGTGGCTTCTTATTGGTGTTAAATGAGTACACACAAGACTTACGGATTCTCAAATGGAACACGATGAGCGTTCCTCTAAATTAACAGACTTTTTTTTTATCGACGAATTATAAATCTCACCGTAAAACACACAATTTACTATTTTGGGGGTGACAGTTTAAAAAGGTGTGCATCTTAAAATAGTCTTCGGCAGCATAGTAAGTCAATTTTTTAAGTGTCAGTTTTTTTAACGGATAATTATATAGTAAAAAGCATCCGACGTCCCACGTGAAAAGTATTCCAATATTCCACTCTTAGTGATATTGTTGGTGATACTTACATCGTGATGCTCTTGGTATCCATGTCCTTTATGGTCGTCGTGGTAGCCGTGATGTCCGTGGTTATCAGTGTGGTAACCATGATGGTCGTGATGGTAATCGTCATGTCCATGGTGATGATAACCATGAGAATGGTGGTGATACATTGGGTCGGCAACAGCCGATGCCACGAGGGCTGCCAATAGAACGAACTAGAAGAAAGAAAAGTACAAATCCAGGTCACATATTTTTCTTCTGTTACTCGCTTTATTTCCCAACTGTGTTAACATATTTTTGCCTTTTTTAACAATAAATCCTTTTTGTTTTGTTTTTGTTGGCTAAACGAAAAAGAAATTGCAGAGAAGTTCCGGAGTTATGGCTTTGAGTACAATGTGTAGAAGTCACAAGTCTGTCACCTGATGAGTTAGGGGAAATACAGAATAGAACTGTAATTATGGTCACATTGCTTCGAAAGGGAGGGGTGATGACGTATCAGTTGGTCGGGTGGCATACAGCATACAAATCTTCATTTTTTTTATTTTTTTTGGGGGGGGGGGGGGGGGTTGAGGGGCAACTTAGTAATGATAAGTTGCCCCTCCCAACAAATGTGTTTACTACCCCGATTACTAACTGTGTTGCAAAATAATAATAATAACATTTATAAAAGAGAATAATCTTACGAATCGCAAAAGGATATCTAGTTCCGCCACCACTCGCCCCCCCCCCCCACCAAAAACACAAAAAAAACTCGTTGAAATTGTTAATATAATAAAGACGAAGGTATGAGACGAAGGTACTAATACTAACTTCACTTCTTGATTTTTCTAGGCTCAACAACGATTAGCTTAGAATTTTTGTTATTACACATTTTACCAACTTTTTTGTGGCGTCGCCAATTTTGAATTTAAAAAAAGGAATGCTTAACAGATCAAAAAAAATATCCACACGCTCAATTCATAAAGTACGGCATTCCTGTTTATAAAACAGTATTGCTACAAATTTTCATAACAATATTATTATTATTAGTTATTAATTATAATAATACAATATTAATAAAAGCAAATAAGCAAGAAATCGGCTGTCTTGTACGTTCACTTACTTGCAAAACCATGATGAAATTGATACGATGGTCAGTAGCCAAGTGTAGATTTGGAATTGCTACAATTTCTATTTATGCAATATCTTAGGGTGTGGGAGACATCGTTATACTTCGTTGAGTTTTGAACGATTCTGTCTAGTAAAAGTCACGGAAAGTAATTTAATCTTGTCTAGGCCACTGGGTATCAAACGTTCCTTGTCACGTGTGGGATAACAAGCGGAACGTAAAGTCACGTGGTACTTTCCGTTTCCTTTGCTCGTGATGAACCCAATGCTCTCCGACGATCCGCATAACAGCTGCTAAAAAGAGACAGGTCAGTAAGGTGGAAGCATTCGTCCATCTGTGCAAAGCACGGCCTGTCTGGATTCTCTCTCTACGGGCGAACGGCAAATCATAATTTTAATTCGCCAAATGTATGGAGTTTTATAGCATGTGATAACATTCCTATAATTCTACGTCTTTATCGTAAGCAGTAGCACGTAAAATGTGTTAAGTGGTTCTGATTTGCAGGTAAGCTAAAAATTGCAACATGGAAAAGAATGGAGAATTGATGTTTCCGAATCATCTGTACATCGCCGTCAGCAATGTGGGGAGTTTTTGGTTTTTTAATCCATAAAAACTGCAAAGAAAACACTAAGACCACCCGCGCACTGGGCGACCAGGTCAGTGGTCGTCGCAGCCAAAAAACAGGGCGTCGTGCCCCGCGGCCACGTTCGTTTTCCCTCGATAATTTGTGGGACAGTATGCCTGACCCCGGCCCGTGCCCACTTTATGCATGCCCCAGTGCTGGTCTGGTGTGACTGGTTTAGTGTTAAGTTAGTACACTTTATGGGCGCAGCACTAGTGTTGGTCAAGAAGAGTTGTTGATGTTATAGTGCATGCCTGCCGGGGCTTAGAGATATTGCTGTAGTTGATCCGTGTGCAAAGCTTGACGTTATGAGAAGGTCTATAACGATACGCTTGACTGTCGTGCTTTGTTAGTGGTTGACTGTGGCTCTGTCGGAGATTGTTGTTCTGCCGATTGGCTATTGTTGTATTCAACCCCTCTTTATACCATGGTTTTTGCGGCACGTTTTTTTGGCTTCCCCCTTTTTTTTTTGGGGGGGGGGTGAAAGAGACTCACGTTGGTGAGACGTGTTTATCAGGACAAGAGAAGTTAATTCTGACGGCCATCTTGAAGGCCACAAAATTATGAAGGAATCCAGGAGGACTCCCGAGGCCTAATTATTGTCCTGTAACGTAGCATGGAACACGTAAGCAATTCATTTATTTATATGTATAACCATGCTCAGCTTAAATGGATAGAGACATTATTCGAGACTGAGAAGTTATTAAGCTATGCCATCCGTCAATTCTCAAAAAAGACAACTAAGAGAACATGCCCCAACACCTAACGGATAAGATGTATTCCACCCTCCAATTTGCAATATGACCATACTAAAATAAACAGTAACTTTTGGATCCGACATAAACATATATATTTTTTTCCTTTACAACTTAACATAACGCTTATTTATAATTAAAATTATCCGTCCCACGGACCTCACGACCATCATGCCTATAAAAGCCGTGAATCAAAGTAACGCACTACTATAAAACTGGCTTGGGAAAATACTGTACCGTCACGCTTCAACTCACGGGAACTGACCGTCTCGCGTCATCATAGTCATTAGATGGTACGAGGTTCACATTTTACGTCGTCGCGCTAAAAACACTACGACACAATTTTCGGTCACGGGTTTAAAATAAACACGGAGCAAATATGGTTTCCCTGTGGTTGCCTGCACGCCGCCCGGGATCCCAGTGGCCACCACTACTATCTTGCCGATGAGACCAAGTGCGTGTTGCTACATATACCGTTAGCATTCTCGTTAGCCGCGGCGACCTGCCACGCGGCTTGGCTGCCATTTGCGCGGGGGTCCTAAAACGACACTTCGCTAGTGCTGCGTATCTTTTAACTTTTGGAAAAAGGGTATTTCTGATGTCGATTTTATACAGAAGCGCAGAGTTAAAATTATCCATCATTGCGGTCTCTTCAACCTAACCAAGTAGTAGGTAAATACAATATTGCGACACATCCAACCACGAACGGTGGCCCCATCATAAGGTGAACATTGTTAGCAGCCACTCATCGGTTTTAGTGTTTTCTTTGCCATTGTGGTTTCGAATCCAACCACCAAACTAAAGTATACATATGGAACGGACAGGCATCTGTTATACATTTGTAATGTTTGTTCGTGAACATGGTAGCAGCCAAGAAGATGGCTGTGAACCAGAAGGACGTTGGATCGAATCCATTCACTGACTAGGTTATATAATGGGCTAATGGGCTTATTCACACTGAAAGTAGACCACTTCTGAATATCCAAATATTATTTTTTTAGCCAGATAATAATATTGATCATAATGTATATGAGGAGTTATATTGCCTCAAATTTTTTTTTTTTTAAGTAATCCACTTCTGAACGTTATTAGGTTTAAGCTGATAATACTGTCTACCCCAATATAAACCAAAAAAGTTGTTCGTCTTAACTTTTAGAGGCCAGTATATTTGAATATCAGATTGGGGTCTCAGAATTCAGCTAAGGGGTCTAAAGAGGTAGTGGTTTGATTTAGGCCCCTCGAAGTTCTGTAAAGCAACCCATTACAACAGTGTAAAACGTCAAAAAGCCTATTATTTGAAGTTTTTCTATTACAATAAATGCCACGCTCTCTAGTTTAGTCAGATTTGATTCTTAACTTCTGGTCATAGAGAGCCTATCCACTCTTACTCCACGGCCCCCCCCCCCCCCACGGTGCATCACTCCTCGTTATGAGGTGTCCTCTGTTTTTCACTGATGAAATCTTGAAAATAACGTCGATCACAACGTGTGTCAGGTGTGTGGCTTCATTTTAAGTGCGAATTTTTCCTAGCGAAATTCATTCTCTTAATCTTTTTTGCCGCGAGAGATATTCACTCTCCAAATCGTGTACACTAAATCCGTCCAATCAAAGCAACTCATGAGTTAACGATTGCAGTAGCCTTCGAAAGCTACTGTGGTCTTATCACTCTCAGTCCATGTTCATTGGCTGAATTTAACACTAATTTCACTGGTCGATGCAATGTAATACAAATCACAGCAAGAGCTATTTGACAGTGACAGCGTTACAATACGTTACAATCGTTAGAGCGTTACAATACGTTACAGCGTTTCAAACGTTACAATACCGACATGTTGTGATACGTTTGTTGCATTCATCTCATTAAAAGTATGTGATTTCTTACTGTAAACAATCCTGAATACCCGCTTTATGATATGATATGATCTTTATTAGAGACCCTGGGACCCGAAGCCATGCGCCCTCTGACTCTCACGTTACAAATCTGCACAATGCCGAAAACCGCTTTATGGCCCGGAGATTCTTGCAGTGTTGAGACTTTTGCGGGAAAACTGTGGCGGCTCGAATTTTAGCCAATAATTTTCTTTTACACTTTAGTTTTGTAAATAACATTGCAGTAGCAGTGCTGTGGCTCTACCTGACTGATTTTTTTCGAATATCAGCCTACCAGTTAGCCAACTATAGTGCCAGACGGTGGTGTGCGTATAACGAAGTAACTAACTTGTTTCAATGCAGTCTTGCTCGAATCCGAAATGCCCCTTCGGTAAACATGGGAAATAAAAAATAATCGTAAAACTAGGAGTCTTGGACCGTATTTTAAATGGATATTGGTTAAGCAACGCTGCTTAATTCCGAAGTTCGCTTTCGGCAAACGAGGGTAAGGAGAAATTACCCCTTAGTTTTCTTAGCAATAGACCTTTGTAACGGCGCGATTTACACTGTACCACGGCTACCTCATTGCCAAGAATACACTGTTTAATTGTTATGGTGAGCTAAAACTGCAGTTGGATCTCTAACCTTGAGCATTCCTAAATATTAGCCCGCGGGCGTTAACGCGCCGTTGTGCTTTGTTTAGGAATGTCAGCGTGTGTCAGGCATTTTATGAACATTTCGTAAACTATCCTTTTTTTTCGAAATTGGCTGTGTGTCGTTCGTTTGCGTAATCTAGCAACGCCACCGCGTGGCTGCATCGTTAGGCGTAAAGCCACTAGCTCAATTCAATTCAATTTATTCTAACGAGCCTTGACCTTATGCCATACGCCCAACTACTGTAGGGGTTTTTAGCACGTGTGACAGCTCCCCAAGTGACAATCCCACAGTTAAGGTACTTTCTTGAAAACGTGTCGTGGTGCTTATCAAGGGGTTGCGGGAATTTCAAATTAACCTAAATTGGTGGAAACTGGCTAGTAGTCGTGGTTCAGTTTGGTTATGCTTTAATCGTAAAACATGAGCGATAGAATGCTCCGGCTCGCCTGACATTCAAGGGCGACACTAACCCTGGCTTAGGGCCTAAAATGGAATACCAAACGGCATGAGGCTTACTTGGGACGAGATGGATTGGTAAATTTAGGGTTAATTTAAATTTTAACAGGAAGGGAAAATAGCTACAGGGTTGCAGTGCTAAACTGGCAACAGGGTTGGTCCGGTTTGAAGTTAAGTTTGGGGAAACGGGACAAAAAGGAAAAATTTCTAATTAAAATGGCCAAAATTACCTTTCGATGTGGGGAGTTGGAGAGTTGGTGGCAGAATGAATTTCAGGTTAATACCTAATTGTTGGCAGCACCCGGTAGAAGACCAAGCGAGCTCGAACCGTTACAATTGACGTCAAACATTAAGTACAGACAATTCGCAGCCATACATTGTTACAACAATTAATATAATAGCATCATGTCAACTAACAATGAATATTAATTATTTTGAAGTGACAATGGGTCATTACAATTTGACATCATGTGGATCTTGAGCTTGGCAGATTTCACAAATGACGTCATCAACGTAATCTTGCTGGGGTGGTACAATTTCAACGTTGAAATACGAAATCAAACTCGAAACACTACAGCAATAGCCGATAACGTCTAACTTCGCAACAAAAGCCTCGTTTTGTAATTTATTAAATTCTGTGATAGTACGTATTTGCCCTTTTTACTATCCTGCAAATTAAGAGAAAGTCAAAATATGTACTGTATTTACTAACTGTTTAAAATAAAAATGTTAATTTACAAAAAAAAAAGAGCAGCTTGGAATTTTATTGTAACGACACGTCAGTTTTCGTGACCTACATGTTTGTCCTTAACAAGCTCAGAAACATACCAATATCACCCTGTTGTAGTACATCTTAGAAGAATGATTTTACTGTGTACAACTTGAATTTTGACTGTTAATTTAAATCTATTCGCAGCCATTATTATCAACAGTTTGTTACTAATTTAATCGTCTTAATATTGGTTAATAAAATTTGTTTTTGGAACTCTAATGTAAATTAAAAAAAAATGGGATCTGTTTTGAACATTGCTAGAAGTAAGGACAAAGAAGTTGGATAAAGAGGAAGGATAAACTGAGGATTCGATCCGGGGAAACTGTAAGCATCGTAAGATGCCGAGATAATGTTCAAAATAAATCCTACAGTCACTAAACGACCTAGGTAGTCTGGCACACTAGCGAAGTCAGTAAACGGACTATTGAAGAATACCATACATACCAGCCCAACTTCTTTAAGTGACTAGGCTCAGATATGCTATCTGATTAGTGACTATCAGAGTGACTATCGCTCAGCCACGATGACCACAAACAATGAGACATATTTTAACAAAATACCCCGCGAGCTATTGTAATTATCAAATTTTGTGCAATACTCGCTTTTTGGACCACTAAATGCAAATTGTGCTATTTTTTTGCAGATTATTTTGCCTTGGTTCTTCACACACTCCTGAAATTAATGTCTGCCTAAATACGTTAATTGCAAAGGCTAAATATAGTAAATACAGTAATTTCAAATAGGTTTGCAAAAAAATTATCGAAAATTTCTTAAGAGTGGTTGCAGAAGTTTTGTAAATATGCGAAACAGAAAGACGAGTTTGTAAGTGCATAAATGAAAATCTGGTAGCAGTCAACAAACGTGACAAGAAGAATGGCGTTTCTTCCCCTGCACCAGATCAAAACCAAACGCAAAATCAAATGGGCTGGAACACAGGTGCCAGTTACTAATTTGGATGTTCCAGCCGCACGAAAATGAAGTCTTAATTATTGGGTGGTCGGACGGATAAGTTGTGTCTTGATCTTGAATCAAATAAGTGGGAAAAGTCTGATAAATATCCAAATATTAGATTTACTGAAAATAACATTTTTCACAAAGTACATGAGGCGTCTGGCCTAATTTTTACGAACGGGTGGGAGTCATCTAGTCATTTAGACGTTACGATCCCAAGATAAATGCAATATTTTGGTGTCAATGAGCCAGGTGTTTTATGTCCGGGGTCATAATTGTAGTTAAAGAGCCACAGAAAATGGACAATGCAAGAGCTACAGAACGGTTCATCTAAAAAGTTACAGAATCAACCAAATACGAAAAGAATAAGAATTTAAATAAATACAATAACTGCTTATGATAGGAAATAATGAGCCCATGGCTCATAGTGGGTAACAATGGTTGGGACAGGTAAAGCGGCAGTTGAGGAGCGGAGAACACAATCAGTAGGTGTAGAAGCCATCATAACCAATGCACAACATCCACCATCCCCCTATCACACCCAAGAAAAATTCCCATTCTGAAAAATGGACCTCAGTCATTTACTCACTTACCTCACTCAGGATTTATAAAACAAAATGAAAATGAATAAAAAAACTTAATAATATTTTGGCACAGCTTGGGGTAAAAAAAATTTGCCCTTAAGTCCGTTGATCCCAATTTAGACTCCAAGGCAATCGGCCGACCCCAGTCCACACCATCGCCACTACCTTACCGAATGCCAGATGAAAAGTTTACCTACACAAACTAACACACCCCTGTCTGTGTGTAACTGTTGGCAGAGTTGAGGGGAGAGGAAGAAATCTCTCGTTTGGTAGCTTTCTTGGTGGGGGGGGGGGGGGGGAATACGGTTTAGGATGAGCAATCCTGTATATTGCGTTCTTTATTCAAACATAATGCTTGATAGCTTTTAAGTGAAAAAAGTGCGCGATTCCAGACAACTTACATTAATGACCAGCCGAATTCTAATTTTCTTCTACAGCTAAATTATCTTTAACAGACGAAAGACAAAACTCTTATTTTTTTATTTTTCTATCGAAAGTGATTGTAGAATGAATATGGAATTCTGCCTTTATTTAACGTGTAGCGATGCCTTCCAAATACGTCATTCGTACCGGGAAAATAGCTGGGCTCCTCCATATTACAGCTACGATCCTAGTAGGCACTACCATGTTGTTCGCGAAGCGGACTCACATGTTTGTCGAATTGGTGCTGCGCAATAATTGTTACACCGATCATACAATGATTACCTGATCACCAGGGGCCGCTATTTGTTCGACATAGCTACCAGAATTCGTCAATATGCGTATAATACTGGGACAGTTACCGGCGAGCGCAAAGAAGCCGCCATTTTTTTATCGGTTCGCTCAAAGAAGAATGATAGATAGGACTCCGTTTTCCGTGGAATGTTATCAAAACGTGACACTAACTAGCCTAATTCCGGTTCAACTGCTTTTCCATGCGGAAGCATAATTGGCTAAAATTCTTGGCCAAGACCCATTCATATGCAAATGATTTAATGATAAACTGTTCAGTACCAAAGCCTACAATTGTTAGCACGTGTTCTCATCACAAATCATGGTTAATCGACGATATTCTGGCACTTCCGGCCTGACGCTAATAAGTGATACGCACGACCCGTTCGAATAAACGACTCGAGTGGGACGGGACGTCACTAGGTAAAAGCCCACGACACGAGCCCCGTTCTCAGCCGACTGTATTTCAAAAACTGCATTTATGCATAAAATGCATAAGCAGTTAAAAATCAACCTGACACGAAAACAAGCACATAAAGGAACCCACCCAAGAAGATGCAGCTGAAGACATACGATGAAGAGGACTTGTTAGTTAAACAAGGTGCGGAAGTCTGCATGGACGACAGGGCACCCAAATAGTAAAAGCGTTCGTCCTTCAGTGGTTTGTTATGCAAGAAGATACAAACTTTTTAATTACCGGTTTGACGGCACTTATACCCCGAGTTGGAAGAGTTCGACTTTTTTTCGTCTTTAGGGCTAGTAGCCTACCGATGCCATCTACATTAATAAAAATGAGTTGCAGAAATTGTTGCAAAACGGCCACCGGACCCAGACGGACACCCGTCTAATAATAACAGTAACAATGCTGCGTTGATTGTAACAACACCCGGCCACCAGACGGAATGATTGTTGGTATTAAACTAAAAACTGATTGTTGCCATTTTATTTATTTACGGTGGAAATCTATATGAAAGTGCATGGAGTCTGGGTCAGGTGAGGCGCTGATTGAGTGAGCGAAGCGGTGAGTGATTGATTGAATTGGATGGAATTTGTTGCATTGGACGGATAAATCAAACCTAATTACCCATAATTTAACGCTTTGTGTTAGGGAAGTATAGAGTGGAGAAAAAATGCACAAATGTCCAGTGTGTGACGCGACGTTTGGTTCAAAGGGGTCAGTCGTTGCAACCAATTAAAATGTCAGGATTAGTGAAATTCCGTTAAATATTGAAAGTGGTTTACTTTCTGCCTAGAATCAAGTGAAACTCGATTAAATATGGAAAAAAAACTGACAAAGCCTGCGGGTCAGAGGAGGTGCTCATTGAGTGAGCGAAGCAAACGAAAACCGCCGTTTGTTAGCCAGTGTGCGCAAAAATACATAAACGGGATACACGCCGTCCGCAACAAACACGAGAAAGCAAGCCGTCCGAATGTTGCAAATGGTGCATCAAACACCACCCGTGCGCAGCACGGGCTTCAGCTAGTTCTAGATCACTGCAAGATTGCTTCAACTCCTGCGTCAGGGCAGGAAGTTTTGGAATACACTACCTGTTTAGAACAAATTACTTGATACTTCTGGGAATTATGTGTCATACAATTATCACTCCATTTTATTTACTCTCCGCTCCTCCCCCCCCCCCACCACGGCACTTCCTGTGTTTGAAATAAACCCAACTGGGTCACTACTCCATTTGATTTATTCTCCCCTTCTCGGAACTTCTTGTGTTTGAAATAAACCCATTAGCGTCACTACTCAATTTAATTTTGCTAATCTCGCTTCTCTTCGCGAGCTCATTAAAATAAACTAATCTACTTCATTTATGTCATAACCACCAAACGATCTTCCCTACAGAACACGAGCCACTTATACCCCGTTCACACTACGATCCTTAAACTCGTTGAAGGGCCTAAACTCGTTTGGGCAACGTAGTCCTATTTAGGGAAGCACCAATTTGTTTCCCCTGATCTTCCTCACACGCTGGTCAGTAATTTAGAAACTATATTAGCCTCCCTCGCTAAACAAATGTCTTTCATTTCCGTCGGGAAATTCGAACTACGGATGCCAATAGAACCTAGATGGTATAAATCTGTCTGCTGTCGACGAGATAAGAGACTTGGGAGTTTTGGTTTTCGCGCGATTTGAAGATGTCCTTGCTTTGTCGGAAGGACAGCACTACGGCATTCCACCGGTTAGTTGTGTTAAATAAATGTATAACCTCTGGTTGTTCTAGCACTAAAATTTGGACATTCAAGCTGTTTATTCGCCCCCAGCTTGAGTATGCCACACCCGCATGGTCACCATATCTAGCGAAGGATACCGATTTGATTGAATCTGTCCAGAGCAGGTTTCTGGCTTCTGGCGTACGTGGCTTCTGGTAATTAAATCATATTGAGGGTCTTTCTAAATCGGGTCTTGAATTATTTGAATTAATCAAGCTTAGGTTTGACCTTATATTGGCGTATAAGATCCTGCAAGGACTTGTTACCATCAACGTGCCTTTCTTTAATCCAGCGCCCCGTACTCACTATACTCGGGGGCATCCACGGAAATTGGCGGTTTAGGGATCCCAATCGGACCTATAGGAAGTACTTTTTCGCGTTGTGTGTTCTACAAGTCTGGAATGCTCTTAGTTCCGAGACTGTTGGTATGAGTACCGTGGGTAGGATACGTAGAATGTTGCCACTCAGACCCCTCAGGCGTTTATTAAAAGGCTAAATTAGATATACAGGTGCTCCGATGTGTTTATCTTCCCCCGTGCTTAGGCCTCCAGTTAGTGGCTCACAACCTTTTCCGGTAGCCCTCCACACGTCTGGGGTAAATGGTATCTACAACAAAACCCACACGGGTGAAAGAACCCGCCAAATTTCAGCCAATCAAAGTAGTCTTATCAGAGCCACAAAGGCTGCCACCAAGTTACTACATTGGTTGCCAAGCTAATCCCACCGACTATAACCTCACACGTTAAATCAAAAACTTGACCATTGCTACCGATAGTAGCAATGGTCAGGTTTTTGATTTAACCTTTGATCTAATACTCGGTGGGATTAGCTTAGCAACTAATGTAGTAACTTGGCGGCAGCCTTTTTGGCTCTGATATCACTACTTTGATTGGCTGAAACTTGGCTGGTTCTTACACCTTTGTGGTTTTTGTTTTATATATCACTTCTTTTGTAGGTTTTTTTTTGTGTGTGGCGTCTTATGTTTGCCACTACCCATTTATCTATTAATTTTGTTTTTAGTTTCGCTGGAATGAGGACTTCAATCATATAAATTAAAGCGTTTGCTGATTTCCATTCAATCATCAACAGTAAGTAGCGCGGACTGCGGATTTATTAAGAGCTCAGTGGCCCGAAGCCATGCATGCTTGCGCGTGCACTTTATCAACAATGTTGTGTTGCCGATTATTTCTGGCAGTCCGTTTGCATTGTTACTTGCTAACACTAATAACGAGTAATGCTTATTTTGATCACCGGTGGCGTTTTCCCAACATACAGAAAAATAGCATTACAAATGATTGCAAATTTTTATTTAATGCCTCCCCAAACGTTAAACCTTAAAAGGCACGTATTGGAATTAAAAGAGTGCTGAATACCAAGTTTCATTCGTATCTGTCGCATAATTTATTTTATATGCGCGGAATCAGTCAGTATATAGTAGTCAGTAGTCAGCTGAAATCAACGATCTTCACGCACTTTTATCACCTTGATACAGTTTGTGGACTTGATTGAAATACAACTATTGCTTGTCAGAACACAAAGACTGCCCATTTCCAACAATTTTCAAGCTGTTTCGCCGCATATGTATTCATCCTCATCATCGTGAAATACACTCAACTCTGGTGTCAGATAAAGTACCAAAGCTAGTGGCCATGCAACAACAATGCAGGAAGTTAAATAATGATTTTCTTACAATGAAATTACAATGAAGTGTGACAATTGTTGAACTGGACGGGCGGACCACTAGCGTGGCCCTTGATATTATTATATTATTATTATTACTTCGTAAATAGCCTGAAACAGTTGCCCACTAATTGTTACAAGATCAGAATTTTGTAATATCCTGAACATTGTATTTAGAGTAAAATTAGCAATGTTATAGTAAGGGATGTATTTTGAAATAACAACTGAATTTGTCAATTATTTCTTAATACCAGCAAAACTGAAGAAAATTAGTACATATGTTTGATGCAATATATATTGTTTATTAGAGACACAAACAATTAACTCAAATATTTACTATTTAATATTTACATAAATATAAACTATTTATCCCGTAAATATGTCACACCATTTTCATTTGATGGCACAAATAAATATCGTGATTTTCCGGATTTTTTTATGTTGTTTTAATAGGTTAGTTTTTATAGTAGCTTTCATGATGTCCGTAGCTTGGCTTGTATTCGTCATGCTTGTATTCATCGTGCTTGTATCCTCCCTTGTAGTCTACATCAGCGTGGAATCCGTAATGATCAGCCTTGTATTTGACAATGCGTGTTTTTCCGTCAGGTTGTTGGAGAGAATATGTGCCATACACGTTCTTGCCATCCTTGTATTCTTCACGGGATTGGTAGTTGTAGTGTTTGGGATCCTTGATTTCATATTTGAATTTGTAGTCGATGTTCTGAAGAAAAAAACGACGAATTGTGAATTATTTTCGAAAAGTATACAAGTACAATACACAAGTTGTAAACTGATGCACAAATCCAGTTGTAATTGACATCGTTCAATAATTTGCTGACAAGACGAATTTATTTTAAATCTGGACACACGCTAGTATGTCGCGTTAATTTAGGCAACAATCATCACAACAAACATCACATCAATTCAATTGTCGAAGTTGCAAACCATTGTAGCGCGACGCTATAGCGCAGTGTCTAATATCTTGAAGCATAGTTGGGCACATTTCAGGTACTTGGGGTAAAATAATAATGCGGTACAACAGCTTAAATTGAGTTGAAACCGAAAGCAATGACCCACCTGACAAAAATTAACTCGTGTAGGAATACCAGGTAAGGTGCTTTCAATGCAAAAACTGACCCTCAATAACGTTAAAAATGTGTTATTAGTCGCCACTAGTTAGGTGACTAGTTAACAAGTTAGCTAGTTAGTTAGTTACTAGTTAGCTAGCTAGTCCGCTCATCCCCATGTTAAATCCCATAGGGTGATTATTCATCGATACCGAGATAACGGGAAGGCTGCCAGCTATGAAGTTGGATGATGGGTGCAGTCGAATACGAACTACGTACCTTCAATGGTTTGAAGCTTGGGGGCGTAACGGTGATGGCGTGGGAGGGCGCGTAAGTACGAAAAATATTGTTATAACCATTGTTAGTATTGTCGGCATCGTCTCTCATTGGACGGCCAAAGTTCGTGACAATGACAACGTGTATACTGACGTGCGTGCCTAGACACACACTAGTGTATCACGATAAATCTAAACAACGTTGCCAAAGAAATTGTATTCACGTCTAATTCACCAAAAATAAACCAACTGTAAAAACGAAGCAAAATAAACAAAGTCAAAGACTGGTAAAGAGGCCACCAAGTTGAGAGTGGTTCGGCCCTTCAAAGGAGTTATATTAAAAAACCAAAACTAATTAAATAAAACAAATTACAACAAAATTAAAACCAAACCAAAAACCTATAAAGAGGTGACTAAGTTGAGAATGGTTCGGCCTATAGGCAAAAGGTAGTAGCAAAGTGTTGAAAACCAAGCAAAGTGTTGAAAACCAATTTCTTGTTGATGTGGCACTTTATAACAATTCTGCACGGTAGTGGAGTTGAGTAAATACACAATTTTAAAAAAATGAGTGATATCATATCAAAAACCAAAACTAGTAAAAGGGTCGCCAAGTTCCGAATGGTTCTGGCCTTCAGAGGAGTGATATCAACACACCAAAACATTCGCCAACCTAATCGCACCGAATAATACTTTGAATGTTAAATGAAAACTTGAACATTGCTACTGAAAGTAGCAATGTTCTAGTTTTCATTTAACCTTCGAACTATTAAGCGGTGCGATTAACTTGGCGAATGTTTTGGTATGTTGATATCATTCCTTTCAAGACCCGAACCATTCGGAACTTGGCGGCTACTTTTACCAGTTTTGGTTTTTGATATGATATATCAGACTTTTTCAACATTTAGCATTCATTTTCCTGCGATCATTGTTACGTTACAGCCAATATTACTTTGTTACTTTACCAGAACCAAAATGAAACTGCAGTGAAAAGATGGATAAACAAACACCCGTCGTTGTATCCAGAGACTATACAGTGTCCACTTAATAGTCTTCATCGTGAACAGAGTGCTAAGACTTACGGTTTACGAAACTCTCCTACTTCTTTTTCTACTAATTATAACGCCACAAATTATAAATCTTATTTTCAAGTACACAATTAAATATTTTTTTTTTGGAATGAGGTTAATAGATGTGCGTGTGCTTTATATGCTTCGGCGACAGACTAAACCAATTTTATATCCATCAATTTTTTGAACGGCAATCGGCTAGAACTAAATGGCATCCCACGGCCTACCTCTTTGCGATATTTTTGGTGATACTTACATCGTGATGGTCGTGGTATCCATGTTCTTGGTGGTCGTCGTGGTAGCCATGACTGTCGTGGTGGTAATCATCATGTCCATCATGATGGTAACCATGAGAATGATGGTGATACATTGGATTGGCAACAGCCAATGCCACGAGGGCCGCTAATACAACGAACTAAAAGAAAGAAAACTTATTATCACCATGACCACAGCCAGCGAAGGAATAAGAAGGGCATCTCCATCTCCAAACAAGGCAAAAAAGGCCGTATGAGGTCACAGATTTTTGGGGTTTGGTCTTTTTTCGATCAGTATCAACATATTTCATATTTTTTAACATTATATTTGCAAGTATAAACAACAGCGCCACACGAAACAACAGTGCTATCATTTTAAACCTCTTTATTTTGTTTCTGCTGGTTAAACAAAAGTAGTTGGGTAGAAGTTGTGTAGAAGTTCCGTAGACGCTATGAATCAAGGTTGGTCCTTCCCCAGCTCATTAAGTCGTTTTCCCGCCTATATTTCGTGTAACGACACTGGCTCCAGCCTGGTTTGGCTTGTGCGCATGTGCGTAAGCTGTTCAGCTGCATTGTGAGGTCAGTGGAGGTGGCAAAATCAACAGCCAATTGAAAAACAATATGCAAAATGCTCGGCAGAGACCCCTGTTATGACCCAGTATCCAGACGAATTATGGGAAATACACACCGAAACTGTAACTAAGGCCGTAAAAACAGTAACTATTGTTTTGACATTTTAAAAAAGGGCCCCCCCCCCCCCCCCTCCTGTGTACGCCAATGAGTAACAATAACAATAAAAATGATGTTATAGTTGCACGCTGGGCAGAACAGGACACTGAAGGGTGTTTTATATCCTGCCTGATATAGTTTATTTCCAGCGTTCAAAAGAAGAACAAAACGAACCATGTCATGGGGAGAGTAACACAAGGTAAGAACCTTGAAAGAATTCCAACGGGATAAAAAAAAAAGTTGTCACTTGCTCAGTCCGTAAAGTAACACATTGCTGTGCATATATACATGTCTGGTTGGAGTTCAAAAACTCAAAGTAAGAAGAAAAAAGAAAGCTAATTTTAAATTAAAAGAAAAAAATAATATAATTCATAATAATAAAACAAAATAGCAAGAAAGAAATCATTTATCTTATCACTTACTTGCAAACCCATGATGTGAATGATACGCTGATCAGCAGACATGTGATGATTCGGTATAGCTACCGTGTCTATTTATGTGCCATAGGGTGGAGAAAACAGCGTTATACTTCGTTGCATTTAAGTTCGCGTGGTTCTTTGTCCAGTGAAAGTCATGCTAAGTTGATCAATCTTCTCTAGGTCAGCAGACATGAAGAGCTGGTCGTAACGTGTGGGTTAGTAGGAAGAATGTAAACAGATTGTTTGGATTGAATAATCACGTTTAACGAAAAGTAACTTTGTGTTTTTAGTTTTTTTTTTGCTGAGCATGAACCCGTTGCTCTTTGACGACGCCCAACCCGAGAATTTGCTGCAAAATATTGAGAAAAAAAGTGACATGTCAGGAAGATGGATGCAGTCGTCTGTATGTGCAAAGCACGGAATTTCTAGATGCTGTTTACTGGAAACGTCGGAAAAAAGACAGGCTACGGGGAAAAAAAAGAAAAAAAAATGCATGGAAGAAGCTTAAGGCTAAAAATTTTCTTAGGGAGAAAAACATAAGGAAATAAAAACCCATTGAAAAAAAAAACTTGTGGAAAAACCCTCCGGTAAAAAGAAAGTCGGTTCGGTTATGAAATTTGAACCCTGCTACTAAAATTCATGCGAAACCAACTTACCTAACCTATAAGAACAGCACCAACAACAGACAAAAGAGCAAAAAAGGTTGAAAATAATTTTTTTTCCCGGGTTTTTGTTTATTTCCGAACTAAAGCCCTTTTTCCCGTGACTTTCATATCCTTCAGATTTTTTCGTTCAGGATTTTTTCCACATCCCCCCCCCTCATACTTGTTTCCACGGTTTAAAAAAAAATTGGGGGGGGGGGGGGGGGGGGCTCACGACCAGGATGAAACGCGCAATCAAAATTTTGTGTTGGCCATTGCGTTCTATGTCAGATGGTAATGTCTCTACAATGTTCCATTTTTATTTTGAGCTGTAAGCTGCAGTAACGTCTTAGTGGCTCTGATTTTAAGAAGATGCCAAAATGAGAATATGCAAAACAATGCAGAAGGGACGTTTCGGGCTCCCTTCTACAACGTCGTCAGCAATATGTACAGTTTTCATAAAATGCTTTAAAATGTTGCGGTGCGACACCGACAACTTGTGTGACTAATAGGACACTTTCCAGGAAGACAAATGGCCATTTTACAAAATGACCTTTCTCTATAAGCAGAGTTAAAATAATACATAATTTT
>JAHWFP010209869.1:0-11841 GCA_023313725.1 Lithobius niger
TTTCATTCATAGAAATTACACCAATAGCCTCTAACAGAAAGCATACAGCAACTTTATTTCAGTACCTTCCATAATCACCAAGCCAAACTCATCCTTCCGGAGACAGTTAGGTACGTACCTTACACAGAAAACCGTGAGGAAACTCATGAGAGCGATAAAAATGTATCTTGAGCGAAAGTGATGGCACCGTTTGACATGATTGATGAATCCACCCAGAGTTAGGAGCCATTAGAGACAGTCAATAAACTGTAACTTCGATCGCGATAAAATATCAACCACCTTGGATCGCACACTGAACAGAAGAGGGTTGAAGATGATGTAAGTTCCTCTACTTACGCACTGTTAACTTGGCCGAATTCTATTCCACTAAAATGGAAGGTCTGACGGCTAATGTAACAACAAATAGCACGCGTGACAGGCCAAACTGTCTCCAGAAGCCTCTACTTAAGTTTCTACCACATCTGGTACAGTCACAGCATGTCACTTCTGTGTAACGAGTTGGGCACTCACTTCATCCTCACCAGTCATCCTCTCAGCTCCATATTTTAACCTTCTGATAAGTTAGCTTGGATGAGACAGAAATATTGAGGCATATTAACCTTTGCAACAAACTGAGTTAGTATTTTATTCTTCCCCAGTTACGTAAATGTGTTTTTATACAATGTTAGGCCTGCAATGAATTTTATTCTGCAACACCGCACATTCAAACTCAAACGAGTTTCGTACACCAATGTGGAAAAAAAAATATTATTTTCATTATTATACTTTGCATGTTTGGTTGTGTGTGGCTCTTCCCCTACCTTGAAAACCGATGGTGCAAAAGTGATGAAGGAAAACCAAAAAACCATGCGTGTTTTACAAACAACAGGGTTCGCCCCAAAACCACACACAAAAAATTCAAGCACTTTCAAGGACTTTTTTTCAAAACCAACACAATTTTTCAAGGACTTTTCTAAGATCTACCCATGCTAAGATGGATACAACTTTTTAAGGACCTTTCTTAACCAGCAGACATTTTTTCAAAACCAACACAATTTTTCAATGACTTTTCTAAGATCTACCCATGCTAAAATGGATGCAACTTTTCAAGGACCTTTCTTAACCAGCAGACGTGCCAACATCTCACTAAAATGTTCATGTTTAAAATCATGCGGGTGAAGGAAGAAAAAAAAACAAGGTAAAATAAGCCAATAGAAAAAGCTGCAAAAAGAAAAGCTGTAGGAAAAAACCGGAGGAAAAAAATTGCGTTGTGTTTTTTTTTTAAATTCATATTTGTTGTTATAGATTGGGTTAGGGCAGTTACCTTGGTTCGACTTCACCAGGTAGGAAAAAGGTTCCCCCCCCCCCAGCCTTCTTTCTGCATTTTTTCCCCCTCACGGTCCGTTTAATATCCTAGTAGACAATCGATAAAAACGTGTAGAGCAACCAAATTTATAAGAAAAACTTAACAAAATTTTGCGACAGAAGTAAAAGTTTGCTTTAATGTGCTCAATGCTACAGCATTATTTAAAATTACAACAACAAAAATTAAATTCAAGGACGTTTAAGGACGTTGCCAACAATTTCAACGAACAAACCTTTTTTAGTGTTGTGTGTTTAAATTATTACATGATTAGGTTCCCCCCCCCCTTTTTTTTTACCACTTGTGGCCGTACAGGTTGTCCTAATGTTTTGGCATAGCAACAAGCTAATAAATAAAACAATACTTTTGTGATTAGATTGCAAACAATTTAATTAAGCATGGGATTGTTTCTTTCACCAGCAATACTTGTTGCACGGTTTGTCATAAAAGTACAAAACTAGAAATAGCAATAGTAGTTGGAATTTGAACTCTGTGGGTGTCTTCGGAACTCCAAGGAATTCTGAAAAATTGCATTGTTTAGCATTGCCGTAGTAAGGCATTGTTGTTCGAAGACAATTCAGACAGCAATGTTAATAGGTGAAAACCGAGATCACGAGGACAATCTTTGCTATCGTGAAAACAGTACCTCATCACTCCACCCCCCCCCCCCCACCACGCAAAGTATCAATCCCAGGCAATGCAGGGCAAACCTTCTTGTAGGTTACAAACTCGGATAGCATGTGGGAGCGTCGTCCATAAATTATGTAAAGCTTGAGGGGGAGGGGGGGGGGGAGGTCGGTGTGGTGTTACGAATTGTTACGAGGGTTACACATTTTGCATGGTGATGATGTACATATATTAGTTTGGTACTTTTTCATTTCATTAAATTATGCCTACTGTAGTTGAAAGCAGTTCGATAATGGACGAAGGCTATTGTATTAACCAAAAGTATAGAATTAGACAATAACACACATTTGTACAGTACATCAACAAATCATGAAAAACTATACGAACCCACCAAAGTATTCCTCTAAGAACGTGAAGCTAATAACAAACAATTAGTAACATTTTATCACGTGAAGTAAATCATTGTTGCAGCACTAAGAACTAAACATTTGCGGGAACAATACCTTGTGAGCTACACACATTTGCTGAATAAAAGCACAGGTGCTTGTAGTGCGCAATACAAGCCCCTGTGAGTAAAACAGGAAAATATTGGAAATTGACAGGTCTCAGAAAACATCATCATAAAAATTGAAACGTACCTGTGCACAATAATTTCCATATGCTAGGTTGCTAAAATCGATTTGAATATTTGCCTGAAAAGATACAAAACAAATTCGTTAAAAGTAAGCACGAAAAAATAATCACTCACTGCAACCAACTATAGTATACTACAATTACACCTTTATAATTTAAAAGTAGTAAGTTTTCCCTTACTACCCGAGTCAGGTGATCGACAATTTAACCGAGACACTTAGCTTTGTGGATCCTCCTCCAATAAACGATTTAACATGAAAATCCTCCAATAAATTAACCATATAAACCAAGACAATAAGCCATCAGGATCCTCCAATAATCAAGTTTATCAAGACACTAAGCCATGAGGGTCCTCCAATAATCAACAATTTAATGGAGACACTACATTATTAGGATCCTCCAATAATCAATAGTTTAACCGAGACATTAAGTCATGACGATCATCAGATAACCAACAATTTAATGGAGACCCTAAGCCATGACGATTGTGCAATAATCAACAATTTTCTCGAGATACTAAACCATGAGGATCCTCCAATAATCAGCAATTTAACCGAAACACTAAGCAACTAGGATCTTCCAATAATCAACCATTATTACCGAGACACTAAACCATTAGGTTCCTCCAATAATCACCAATTTAATCGAGACATTAAGCTACGAAAATTCTGCAATAATCAATAGTTTTACCAAAAATCTAAGCCACAAGGATCCTCCAATAATTGTAAGGATTTTAATTAGGCCTAATTGGTCTTGATTACAGAAACAATGCATCTAATTAATTATGCATGAAAGTACATATATATCATATAATTATTAATAGATTAATTCAATATTAATCCGTAACAGGTTAAAAGGCTCCAGTTGATCAGATAAGATAGGAGCTACACCTTTTCTAATACGACCTAGGAGTTGCGTTCCGAGTAACCAAACCACCATAATTACTTATTGTAAGAGATAAGGATTGGCATTGCTTTACACTAGCTTATCGGAGTAGCTATTAATTGATTCCGAGAACTCTTAATAGTTTCTACGAGGAGGATTCAATTAAGATAAGATCACCGCTAATAATCGTTCAGTTCCAACAATAACAATCAATCATTGTTAAACGAACACCCGCATGACAGGTTAATTAAGATAGGGACTCTTAACAACGGAGGGATACTAAAAACCTACTAATGTACTTTCAGAACGAGACAATACTTTGATTGGCAGGCACAGCGGTTCCCTAATTAAGTGAAGGGTCCGAACTGTCAAGTCTTTAAAATTCTCTGTAAATCCAATCAATCAGCTTAGACAGTGATTGAGGTGGCCGTGATAACAATCGCATATAAAACGCGACCCAGAAATGCAACGAGGCATTCGGGTTTCTTCAGCGCTTCAATATTGTTAAAATCGTGCATGCCGGTCAACATTCCTGAGGGCCATTCCCGAGTACGGACATGGGAATTAGAGCCGTCCAAGCGACGGAACGCCGACCGCAGCGTTAGGCTAATACACCGCTCGTTAGCCACATCCAAGTTCTCATAGAGCTAAATATTCATAGCATAGCTTCGGCTATTATAGTTATTATTACTAGTATTCATGCAGTGATTATTACTATAATTATGATTAATACTAGCGCATTTTAGTTAATCAATGCCGGTCAACTTAACTTACAGTTAGGATAATTATTCCAACAATAAGTAGTTACCGTAATGCCAATCGCTACGCCTCACGTCGATTAGTTGTAATCACGTCGATCGTTCATTTATCTCTCATGTTGATTTAATAGACCAGTGTGGTCCATATTTTGTAAAGAGAGAGTGTTGATTAAAGGCCCAGGTAAACTTACCTTGTTTATTATTTACGCCTACCCTTTTCAGTGTCAGATATATATGTTTAGAGTACCGATTGAATGCAACTAGCTATCCTGATAATAATGTTCTCTCTGGTCAAATGGTCACCGGAAAAGAACATTACAATGGTGTAAAAAAAGTAGAATTCATCACTCTTAAATCCCCGGAAAGATTTTTTTTATTTTTTAAACATTTAGTTGTGCTTGATCAGTTGTATAATGAACGATCGCTGTTGTTGGTAAACATTTTTTTTTAGAGCGAACATTTAGTAGCCTACACGCAAACAAATGGGCATCGTCAGCTCTGTTAAGAAAATAGTATTGTTACCCGTACTAAGACTTAATTAGTTATTATGCGCTAATAACAGGTTGGTTTTACAGTTGAAAAGCGCCGAAATATTTTCCGAGTGTTGAAATACATGTGCATTTCAAAAGTTGCTAGCATTTTAAGGACCCATATATAGATTTTGTAGTCAATTGGGCGACATATAGGCCTAACAAATCAGTGTATTGCATTTTGGTTTATTGATCGTCATAGCGTTGATTTTGTGTGGAAAATTGTATGGTTTAGTTTAAAATAACCGATAGCAAATTATTGCCGACTTCAGGTGTTTAATTTTGGGGAAAGTGTAATAATTCCCCATTTAAACAGAAAATTCATTATTTTGTGGGAAGAGTTGCGATTTTTTTTTCTCGTTCACAAATTTAGGTATTGCGCTACAATAAGAGTTAAGTTTAGTTCAAAACAGAATAAATTTAATAGGTCTAGTTAAAATAATGCCTAGAACTAGAAGTAATTGTGCCAGAGGCACAGTTCAAGTCTCTTCGAGAGGCAGGCCCGTAAAGCGACCTCAAAATCGCCAAGATTTTGTAGAATTCTCGGATAATTCTGTTAGTACCCCAAATTAGGATAAAACTAACACTACTCCTGACGAATCAGATGATGAGTCAATTCATTCACATAATATCAATGAGATTAATACAACATTAGATTTACCACCACCTAAGCAAATTCGTTCTCATAAACGCTCAAATCAGAACGATAGGAATCACAGTCTGGAAACTCTCACGAGAATCACATACTTTTCAATTCTGAAGTACCACTCAGTACACAGGTTTTATTACAAACCCCCCAGCTCCACCAAATGAGCAAAGTCATTTAAACCAAATAGTGCCTCCAAACCAAACAGTGCCTCCAAACCAAATAGTGTCTCCAAACCAAACAGTGCCTCCAAACCAAACTATGCTATTGAATTTAGTTAACCCACAGCATAATTTTGTGCCACCTAATCTAACACCGCAAATGCCTACCTTACAAATGCAAAATAATGCTCAGGTACCGCTTAACATTCAGTTGCCAGTAGATACACAAAATCTAAATCAAACTCATGTACCCCTAACCCCAAACGTACTAATAAATTCACAGGCTACACAGGGAAATCAAACCCCACTAACAATAACCCCAAATCACGTTAATGGACAACAAATTACCACGATGGAGGATACCCATCTCCAACAAATTTTGAACCATACATTAGCAGTGTGTTTACAGTCTTCTAACGAAAATGCAAAAACAGTAAATCATAACCATTTAGAAGTATTAAGAACTATCACAACCGCGAATCAAAATAGAAATTCACGTCATAGAACCAGACTTTGGGAAGAATTACGTGCAGCCAAGAAAGCTATATTACCTTTTGCACGAGATGATACTTTAGATATTTTTGCTTTTACGTTAATGGTTGAAAATTTGCGTACATTAGATCCTTCATTAGAAGATCCAGAATTAGTTTCGGTAGCGTGTAGTAAATGTACAGGACCAGTAGCTATTTATTTGGCCATGAACCCGAAGCTAGCCACTTCACAAAGTTGGGAAAATTTTAAGGAAAATTTAATCGATAGATTCAGTTGCGGAGGAGAAATCATCACACCAAATTTGTTTTATACAACTAAACTTAAAAAAGGAGAAACTATCAAAGATTTCGCTGCTCGATTAGAGAAAATGGCTTCACAACTTTGGCGAATTAAACCCACAGATTCAGCATCTCAACGGGAATTTAAACAATTAGCTAAGGATGACGGAATGCGTTCAGTATTTCTGCACGCTATGCCAAGGGAAATCGAAGTTCACGTTACATCTCAGATGCATACCACGTTTTGGGATACGTATATCTCAGCATCTATAAACGGGCAGTTTTGGCAGGACTTCAAGGGGAAGAAGATTCTAACTCAGATAAAACCGGAACTAAACAAATTTCTAGCATTGAAACTAACAATCTTGCTTTCGGCACAATGCTACATAAAATAACTTCGTTAGAGAAGGGTATAAATAAAATCCAGAATGCAAAGCCTAAACTTAATGAGGCTAAAGTTAGTGCAATAAACACAAATAACTTGCAAAATAAATCTAGTTACCGTTGTTTGGCCCGCGGATATTTGAAACGAGATTGTCACACCAAGGAGGAATCCTTACAACGCGTTAGACAACGTCATGAACAGCGTAATCAGGTAAGTGAATTTTATAACAATAAACCTTACGCAAAAAATGGTCGCGGACGGAATAAATACAGAGGTAATAACCGCGGAAGACGGAGAAACAATTTTTCTGGATTTGACAACAGGGATTCTCTGCAATTTAACAAGAAAAATAACAACCTTTACGCATTCCAAACCAACGCCAACAGTAATAACAATAATGGTGGACAACAGTCACAAAATAATAACGCTAATAACGGTAGGCAAAATCAAAATCAAAACTACTCTAGACAAAATAACGGGAACCAAAATCGCGTTCCACAACACGCCACCGACGTGGAACAGGGCGATGCATTTAGCCAAAATAATGATAATTAAAAAACCGGGCTCATAGCCTGAATAACGACACGGATTCAGAGCTAGGAGAAAACCAGTCAGAACAGGGCAATAATAATCAAAACCAGTAAGTAAGCTCAGCTCAGGCTCAAACACCTGTTAAACATACTTCCAGTGTAAACAGCAATCATGCATTTAAAGCAAAATGTATTCCATTATTTTCGGACGAAATAGCAAATAAATTAATGCTTAAACTATATCCAGATGCTGAATGGCATCAACAAAAGTTAGCTTTACCCGATCGTACGTTAGCATTACCACGTTTAGCGTCATATTTTGGTAAAATTCCATCAAAATATGTTGCTAGATCAATAAAAAGCAATCAAAACTTAGTGTATTCACTAATGCTTTGGAAATAGTTAACGACAAATATGGTTTAACTTGCGATTCAGTCATCGTAACATTGTTTGAAGATGGTATAGATGCTACTAATTTTCATTCAGAAGTAATCCAGTAGATACTAACAAACCAATAGGTAGCGAACGTAATATTCAGTTCAAACATACGAGCGAAACATTTTACAAAAATGGTGTTAAAATGACTTCAGGTACTTCCATAGGTATTTCGCACTCAACTCAGAAAGATAGGAAAATTCGAATTCCAACGGTTGTTGGTACGTTTGAACCAACAATTTGCTTAACCTTTTGGGGCAGTAAGAGCAACGTAAAGTCAAATTCCTCGCCGGCGACTCACACGTCGCTAGGCAAGGGAGGGAATTTGCTCACGAGTATTCAAGCTCAACTGGGCAATAGATGGTACATACCGCACCATCTAGCGTCCGAAATTGACACCAGAGGTGAGTCAGACGAACGGAACGAAGCAGCGTTCGACTCGGAGCAAACAACGCCTAACGGAGGCAATGTTCAGGTTAACACAGTTTTAAATAAAGCTAGCGTTAAATATTCTCGTCCACATTTAGTGTTCAATGTAGGACTTGGGCCAGAGATATGTTTAATCGATACAGGTTCTTCATTATCATTAATTGCAAACACCACATCACAGCGTATGCTTAATAATCTTAAGGTAAAATGTCGTGTACTTATGATTACGCCAGTTAATTTAGTTGGTGTAGGGAATCAACAGATTAAAACAAATAGGAAAATAGTAACGACTATAGAAAAATGCGAATTTTCTAGGAACCAGGAATTTGTTATCGTTCCTGACGGTTCATTTGGTAACATTTCGGTACTATTAGGATACGATTTCCTTTCAAATAAATCAGATTCATTAGTCTTATATTGTCCCGATAATAGTTTAACTATCGGAGATTTAAAATTCCAAATGTCAGCTTCACCAGAACAAGCGCATATAGCCTATAATCAAAATAAGGAAATAATAAATAGGGAAAGTTACAAGCCTACTCACATCTACGTAGCCACGCTTAACGTAGCTACAGACGAAGAAAGTGACGATAATCCTAGATCTACATGGAATTGTACACCTAAACAACAATTAAAAGATGTTACAGTCTCTTTGTTTAGAGACGAAATATTCCATCTAATTCAGAGTGTAGAATAACCGGAATTTTACACTATCCCTTTCCCGAAATACAAACAGGAGCTTTCGAACATAAAAACGGCAAATTTCATGTACGTCTTGCACATAGTCTTGTTAACACGACTCCAACAGGTATTATTCCAGTTATGTCTGTAAATTTTTATGATTTTGACATAGAATTAAAATCAGGTACGATACAAGGAACGTATACTACCGCGATTATAGATAACGGCGATGAGACTTCCGCAGATACGTGTAGTTCGGATTCGCCAACCACAAGTCCCATTGAGAAACCTAAATCTCCAAGCCCTATTGAGATAACTCAAACCGCAAACCCCATGGAGAAGTCACGTCCCACAAACCCCATCGAGATAACTCGGCAACAACAATCCAAACATAATGACAACTCAGCTAGTAGCCTAACTGACGCGTCTAAGCCTAAATCAAGGGAAAAGCGCGACACGGAATGGGAAAGTTTAAAACATAAATTTACCTTTCCAGATCTAAATAACGATGAAACACGGGAATTTCTAGATATGTTAAAGAATCATCAAGATTCATTTTCTAAAAACGATTTCGATCTAGGTTGTTTTGAGGGATAAGAAGTTTCTATCGAAACGGGCAACTCTCAACCAGTAAGTTCTAAAATGTATAGAGTTCCGTTTCACCAACGCGAATTATTAGATATCTAGATGAAATGCAACGAGTAGGTATCATTAAAGAGGGAAAATCTGCTTGGTTATCGCCATGTTTAATGATAAAAAGAAGGCCAACAGGGTATCGCGTAGTCGTGGATTTACACGGCTCAAACTCTGTTGTTGAAAGTGTAAGCGTTCCAATACCCACCGTGACGGAGAGCATGGCACACCTAAGCGGAGCCAAATACTTCACTCGTCTAGATTTCAAATTCGGATTTTATCAACTTAAATTAGCAGAATCAGCTAAACCTAAGACATGTTTCTCTGCAAACTCTAAAACCTATTTTTTTAACAGGCTCCCAATGGGCCTTAAAACAGCTCCAGCGCACTTCCAATTTTGTGCTCAACAATTTTCGCAGAAGTGCTTGGCACCTATTGTACCGTCTATCTTGACGATTGCCTTCTGAGTAGTCCAGATCTTAAAACTCACATCAGTCATGTAGATCGAGCGCTACAGCTAGTCGCTCGCTCCGGATTAAAACTAAGTGTAGAGAAATGCGATTTTGCTAGAAAACAGGTTAAATTTCTAGGTTTCATGCTAGACGAAAACGGGATACAGCCAGATAGGGATACAACGAAGGCTATGCAGCAGTATCCCATCCCTAAGACACCTAAGCAAGTCCGTTCATTTCTAGGTATTGTAAATTTCTATAGGAGACACATTTCTCAATTTGCAGAAATGTCTCACATTCTAACTAAACTTACACGTAAGAATTGTAAATTTACATGGGGAGATGACGAAGAAAGAGCTTTTCAGGAACATTAAACAAGCTATGGTTAAAGCTGCAACCAGGGCCGTAGCTGGAAATTTTTTCTGGGAGGGCAAACCGGCAATTTACGCCCCCTCCCAGTTTTACGCCCCCACCCCCAATCAGGACGAAAAACGTCCAGTCCAAAAACGCTTAAAACTAAAACGAAAACGATAAAAAGTAATTATTTTGTGAAAGACAGTTGAGGTTGGTTCCCCCGACCCACCTCCCCACAGGCAGCTAGGCCCTGCATTTTTCTATAAAACTGATACAGCGTATTTTCAACGTGTGTTATCCCCAAAAAATAGTTAGGACCAGTCGTTCCATATTTGGCAGCATGGGGTAGCAACCCAGAACGAGAGACGGAACATGAGCGGTGATATTGCAGGTCCTACTTTATTTCTGTTTAGCTAATATAGTATATTGTAGGTGGTAAGAAACTGAAGAAGAAAGGAAGGGGTCATCCATCTGCCCTTTCACAATTGTTTCGGACTTATTTTTGAAAATAAAATCAGGAAGTTTTGCCAGATAGTTTACGAAGCACACAGTCAGCATCAAAACGTGTCTAGTGAGCTTTCTTTGTCTGGAAAAGAAAGGGGAAAAAATGGTCCGACTGTGGACGCGAACCCAGGACTTCCAGCGTATTAGCTAGGCTGGGCGCTCGAATCAATGCACTACCGGGGTGGACCCTGGCTTCACCTCCATTATGGCTTAGAACTGGTTCAACCATTCCGAGTTGTGACCTAAAGGCCATCAACATGCAAAAGAGATATATGAAAAATACTTGCTTTCTATCGACAACAGAATCCACCCAAAGCCAAAACTGGTATAAGAGAAGCCACCAAGTTTCCTAAAACGTCGTCCTTAGAAAGTAGTGATATCATTTAACCTGAAAAAGGCCGCCAAGGTTAATCCTATTAGCCAAGTTAATCGCATATCCTAATAGTTCGAAAGTTAAATGAAGACTAGAAGACTGCTCTAGCGGTAATCTCAAGTTTTCATTTAACTTCCAAAGTATTATTTGGCGCGATTACCTTGGCGGCTTTCCCTTGTTAAATGATATCACTACTTTCAAAGGCCGACCGATTTTGGAAACTTGGCAGCTTCTTTTATACCAGTTTTAGTTTTGGGTGGATATCATAACTTTCATAGGCCTGTGAAAATAAAGAATCTCACGGTGTATTCGTTACCTCTACCTTTTTTGTCTGGAGTTACTTTATGTGTATACATTTTCTCACTCATAATTTTCACATTTGCCATTGCCCAATTAGCCGTTACATCAGCCAAATTGATACGGTTTGGTTTATTGTATGCCCATGTTTCCCATGCTTAAGTTTGTTCAATCCCATTTTTGAGCGCACTGGTTAACAAACGCTGATTTTCGTTCGGTTTGCTCACTCAAACAATGCATTCCTCTTCAGTTTCTCATCCCGAGGTGAATTTTAATCACACAATGAAGCTGGAATTGCCCACTCAATCACAAGCTTAAGCTCATCTACGTGGCCGATCGTCTATTTAGTGCCATCACACTATAGCATATGTCTACCGTAACCATCAAACTCCGCACATTACCAAGACATACTTATT
>JAHWFP010209871.1:0-11148 GCA_023313725.1 Lithobius niger
CGATTGCAGAAAATGTTCTCTCGGAAATGGGAGTTTATCTTCATGCAAGCTGAAGCCCAGTCCAAGTAAGTGGGTAATGCACAGAAAGTAGGGTATTTCTGTCTTAAAGAGGGATGTTCACCTACTGAGAATCGTTCCATTCTATATATAATGCCACCATCTGTCATACATTAGTGGGTTTTAATAGAGCAGTGACATTTGCCGCCATATTGGCACCAGTATGGGTTTTGGAGGGCATAACTACAATGTGCACTACATAAAAATGGAGAGAAAAACAACGGAAGAGCGGATTTCTTAGGCTTAAAATAACGTTTTTTCCAACAACAAAAATCGCGCGTTTTAGGTCTAAGAAATCACTCTTCGCAAGCATCGGCTTCAGTATGACGCCCTTCTGTTCCTCTCTGCAGCGCCCCTTGCAGCTAACCCATTAAGACTCCAGCATAGAGTTATATACAATAATACTACGTCGTGTCACTGCTCTATAGTATGCTCCCTGGGGCAAAGAAGTAAAAATTTCCTTATTGTTAACTAAGGCGTAGCTCACGTTGTTTCTTTGAAAACGTTTCATTGTGCATTCCGTCACTTGTTGCAGGATTTATTGATATGGGGAATGGTAGATGGAACGATTCTCCAACCTCCAATACCTCCAACTTTAAACTTCGTGAAGTTTTCCTCATTTAGTTACTTTCCCTTGTTAAAAGACAAAATATAGGCTTGAATTCCTCCTTCTTTAAAATGTTCCCTTTAAACCGTTCGTCTTTAATACTATTTCTTCTTTAAACGGAAAAAAATTGTTTTGAACACCATACTTGGACCTTCTGGACACACCTAAAATAGAAAAAAAAAACACTAATTGCATATATTACACAATTTACCGAGCTTCCACTTTGGGTTCTGTTTTGTGTCACCAGGGCATCCCACATGGAAAAGAAAAAAAAATATATTTGAAAATAGGCCTACATTTAAAAAATGTATTTAGTAGTACGTATATATTTCAAGCCACCTCCTAAACAAAAATGTCATATAAAAGACTGCTAAAATTATTATATATTAGTGGTGTCAAAAGTTTCACTCTTGTTAACTCCCAAAAATAATTGAATTTAAACCTGTGAGTTCCATTGCTGGCAGCAAAATAAAACCAATGTGGAACGTTTTGTGAAATTCTGTACACAACAGATGTCAACCCTTCATTTTGTGATTATGTATTTGCAAAAAGAAATCTTAGGTAAATATATTAAAAAGGGAATTATCCGAATGAACGTCCGTTTCAGTTGTGAAGGCCATCTTGGAATGGAGAGGGAATTTTGCTTGGCAGTTCCTACGCTCTCTTACATGCTATACATTCGGCATGAGCAAGAAGCTTATTTTCAGGGCCAGTATCTTTCTGAATGCACAGGGATGAAAGGAGGCAAGGTTGGAACAAGTATCGAGGTTCTTTTTTCTTCTATAAATGGAGATTTTCCACCACCACTTTCTTCTGGACGATTAACAATTCCTACTGCGAAAGAACTGCAAACTCACTGTGTTCTAAATATCTTTGCTGCAAAACAGAAAAAAAGGGCAGTTGAAAAAAAAAATTCATTACAAGTACCTTCATCGTTCAAAACTTCAACCTGCCTGCGTTACAGACTCAAAACTTATTATTTCTTGACTTCTGACATTCTGGGGCGAATTCTCATTTCACCTCCTGCCATTGTTTATGAAGTCCATTTATGTCAAAAAATGAAATTTTCCGTTGATGGTGACGTTCTCTTTTTCATTTTCTCTTTCTCTTTCTCTTTTCTTTTCGCTCAGGGTTGACAAGAAGCGAGATAAACTGGAGAGGAAAGTTCTGGACAGCCAAGAGAGGGCGTTCTGGGATGTCCATCGACCTGTGGTAAGTACCTTTTTCTCTCTTTCGTACATTAAATGGTGGGCCATGATACAGTTTAAAAGGTCATTCCTCCCAGCGCTATTTTTCTCAATTCTCTACATCAAGTTCGGCCCCAAAGTTTCATTTATTTACCGTTAGTCAATCCCTACCTAAAAATCCGTTTTAAAAATGTGGCGTAGCTACGAGATTTTTTGTTGAACCTTGGTGACTTTATTTACTGCGTCCCGCACGTATATGATCCTTTGCGCGCCTAAAATAACCATGACGTTTCATTGTTTCCGGTTGTGACGACACAGTTTTTGCGTCAATGCTGTCACGTGACCCGCAACTCGTCTACTAGACCAGACGTCGTTCACGTGATCACGAGAAGACGAGGGCGAAAGTGACGTCATAGTGTTACTACGTCGAATCTCGCCACGTCAGCGCACAGACACATGACTGCGCGTGGCTGTTATAAGGCAGGCCGGATGTTGCTTTAGCCGAACCATTCCAAATCACTCCATTTTGGTACTTACCGACGCAGATCTTCATCCTCTTCTCATTTCACTTTTAAAAAAATGGGGGAAATGTTTTTTTTTTTTAGTTCTGTAAACACGTTTTTAGTTCTCCAAAAATGTTTTTAAACCACGTAAAAAAAACACGGCCCTGCCGTGTTAAAGCGACGGCCATGTTCCGGGATACAGAGTAGCACGAAAAGGTGACTTCGAAAAAACGGAAAGTAATGTGGATAAAGTGGATAATCTTCAACTAGACTCAAAGTCGTGAATCTGAAACCTGTTTACGTTATAGTGTTCGGGTAAAGGCATTAGAAAAACGTTAGAAAAACGCTGGAAAACCCGTCAGAAAAAAAATTATCAAAACATTAGAAAAAGTAATGGCTCCATGCTGTTCATCAATCTTATCGTAGAACTGTCGACGTCACTCATTTTTCGAATGTCTCGTTAGACTTTGCCTGCCCCCTTCGACATTTTAAAGTAAATAAAGTTTCATTACATGCGAAAGGAAAGGACAAATGAAGCTGCGAACAATTTATTCATTGCATTAAAAGAAAGCACTATAAAGATATATTTACGGGATGTAAAGCCCAAAACAAAGGTGCACAGTGACTACAAGAAACGACACAACGTTTCGGAAATTTTGTGCACGCCGTTATCAAGTGCAAGAATCAGTGGTGCAAGAACCACGCAAGAATCAGTCAATTGGCATCGTAGAAATCTCACTTCGAACCTGCATTCGCAGCTTGAAGTCGTTTTAATTTGACTCCCTGAAACTGGCCTATTTTTGTCCAAGGAAGCTTTTAATGCCTTGTGTTTGGAAGTTGAATCGAGTGAAGCCAACAACGTCAGTGGTGTGCACGACAGGGGAGTGAAGGGGGAGGGGGGGGGGGAGTTGCCCCTGTCCTTTTCATAAAATGCCTTTTTTTGTAAGGGCATTAAAAAGGCATAAAAACCCTGAAAACGGCGAAAAAGGGGCAAAAAAAGGCTAAGTAAGGGGTTGAAAAGGGTAAAAATGGCCAAAAAGAAAGGTACCCCCAAACAAATTTTCAGTAAAACTCATTGTGCCCTATTACTAAAAAATGCCACTGCCCTATTTGGGGGGGGGGGGTGGAAGTGGATGTACGCTACTGAACATAGACAGTTTTGCCTGTATTCGCCTGTCTGTCATGGAATTTAAAGTGTATTGTGTTTTTTATTTCCTTGATAATGAGCTGGATTCAGCTCGAAACGTCGGGTTGTGTTGACATTGTCCACTTTGTGCTTCTCTTTTCAACATGCTGAACAAGCTGCGCATTTATGGCTCAACAAATTTTCCACCGTCTTTCGGGCCAGTTCAGGGTGATTGTCAAGTCACATAAAAACAAAAATTTAATTGAAAACTAATTAAAAAAAAAAAAACACGATATTATTTTTGCTGATTTGTACGACGCCAACTGGCTGAACTTCTTGTATTTTTAAAAGGGTGCACAAAATTTCGGAAACATTGTGTTATTTCTTGTATTTATTGCGCACGTTTTAGCATTACGTCACTCAATCATTGATTTCGAGTGTTACAAACTCATATTTTAGTCAGGAGCTGGTAATGACAAATGACGGCAAAATCACTACACATTCTGTTGTACTTAAACCACCATTTTGACGCAGTGACGTTTATAAACAAAGGGGAATTTCTTTAACGCGAACCAAGAAAACCATTCCTTAAGGGGCACCAGAAAAGAGGAAAAAATTAACGTGCTGTTGACAGTCTGTTGAAATAATGACGTTTAAAAGTGTGGGTTTGTCACATCCCATTCTTATAAGTGCTTGTATATTTGGCGTTACACTGTGCAATCCCCTCTTTAACTACCGTGCAAACCTGACTTCATTTTGAAAGATGTCCTTTCTTTGTTGCCAAGTTTTCAGCTTACATGGGATCCTTTGCATTAATTTGGGCACTGTGGAGTGTTCAACTGTTATTTCACTAGATAAAAAATGACCCTGATAAGCGGAAAAACAGCTATAAAAACATCAAAACGAACTACAACTTTTAATTTTCGGCATGCAGTTGATGTCTTGGTCATCGTGCTACTAATCCAAGATGGCGAATTTTTCATAGCTTCTTCGGAGGGGTTTTTTACTTGTTTATTTTAGCGTGTTTGTTGTGACCAAGACAATCAAATGCACGCCGAAAATTAAAAGTTGTGGTTCGTTTTGATGTCTGTTGTGGCTGTTTTTCTGCCTAACAGGACAATTTTTTAAAATCTGGCTTACCCCCCGGCGGCAAATTAATTGATATGTTATTATTAAAAAATCTTTGTTTTTTACTTTGTTCTTCTTTTGCAGCCAGGCTGTGTGAATACGACAGAGATCGACATCAAGAAGGCCTGTCGCATGAACAAACCCATTAAAAGTGCAAAGGTAGGGAACGGGTATTTCGACGTGATTGGCATGTAACTGTTGTAATGTGGAATGGGATGAAACGATCAACTGGTGGCTTGGAAACAATAAAAAAGAATGGGAAAAGATCTGATCAAAGGATAGTTTTAGGAACTTTTGTGGTATATGGCGAAGCCGCTACCAACACTATTACCAGAGGACGCGTGGATCGTGCTACTTCAGACGTCAAAGATGGATTGGAAGCTTAAAAGATGTTTACGGCAACGATGACAGCTTTATTCTTGTTGGGAAGTAGGGTTGGTATATACCATGGCATACATTACGATACTTATTGGTCAGACATCTTGGACAGAACATTCGTCTTGACATTTCTTGTTGACGAAAATCGTCTCCGTTACATAATAGAGTTTACATTTTGGTTGATTCAATCAACTCTATAGCCTACACGCCTATTAAAGCCCTGATTAGTATTTCGGGGAAATCATCCGGTCGGCTTACTCAACGTAGCAACCGAACGCGTTGTTAGCCATCATGCTTCGTTTTCAGAGACAGAACGAGAAGAGACAAGACAAGTACCGTGTCATCACCCTATTGTCACGTAATCCTTCATAACACGAAGGTATTGTTTCGTTTTAACATTATTGCGTAGTGAGCAAACATGCATCTTTACGGTACGGTTAGCAGCAGCAAAATATTGCTATGGCTACTTTATTGCGGGAACGGGAATCCGGTTCCCACAACTGTCACTTGTGTATCTCTGCTAAACGCAAAAAAAAAAAAGTTTAGTGTGGCATCCGTTTCACAAACGGTTTTACACAATTCAAATACTTTTTTTCACACCGTTCCCAATTTGTTCAATTTTTATGCCAATAATATGAGACTGATTCGTCTGCTCGACTCTTCTTCCAAGATCCTGGTTGAATCTATCATCTCGGTGATAGCATTGTATATGGTTGAAGTCCTCATTCCAGCAAAACTAAAACAATTAATGTTTCTGTTCCTCTTGTGAGGTGCTGAGGGAGTGGACGATAAGTTTCAAGGCAAGCTCAATTCTTATTCACTCCTTACTGCACAGCTTGGGGACTGTACACATAGCATGACATATTAGGCATCGGCATCAAGTTTTCCCCTTGAACCGACCCTATGTTTAGCTCCAGAGAGACAACTTGCAGGTTGCTCATCCGGACACCGACTTGCTTGATTCGGTCGATCTGGGCTTCTTTTATAGCTGCCAGAACAATAGGATCTCGCCTGAGGCATTACGTCACGTGACTGGCTAACAGGTGCAGAGCAGTTCCAACTGGTTCTCAGTATAGGGGCCGTCCTGCAGCCTGGCTGCTGGCGCCCTCTCAATACCGGGTTTAAGCGTTATTGGAAGGCCACACCTGCAGTGCATGTAACTGCAGGGCCAGCTGCGTGTGCGTCCTGCTATACGTGTATAATGTGTTACGCTCTTCCCTACGTTTCGACCGAACTTGGTCAGATAGTTGATGGTTATGGAAAGTACATTTATAGCAAAAATTATGCAATTCTGTGTAAAAGGGAGTCACACGTAAATTTGAAAACTGTTCACTTGTTGTTGTTTTTCATATTCGTGTTCTGCCACCGTTTCAGAAAAAAAAAACGACTGTACTTACCGTACCTAAAATCTGAAACGTGATCTAAGCCAGAAATTTCCGTGGCCTTCATCCTCAGAGACCACTTTTTCAATTGGTCGAGCCTTTCCGGAATGACGGTACCCTAACTGATCAGTTTTATTGTTATTATTTATTTATTTATTATACTTACAGGAGTCTAACAGCCCACACGCTATGCACTCCTACATTAAACTTAAACTACTTAACCTATGACATGAATACACTGTTATTGTTATTGTTTTACACTGTTTTAAACATCGTAGGGTACAATGTTTAGCGTGTTTAGGGTACAATGCCAATCAACAAACGCCTGCCGCAAGACATAGACTGAACAACAAAGGAATACTAACAATATTGGTGAGCCAACAATTATTCACCAGCATGATCCTTAATACGAATTAGTTTATTAATACTCGGCGTTTGGTGTAAATGTCACCAAAATAATTGAGGAGGAATCGTCCTCCACTCCTCCGATTGAACCTACCACACGGAATTAGAAAAAGGTAGGGTGCCCACTCAGTTATTTTTGTGCAGCACAAAGAGCGGTCAAGCAATTCCTCAACCGTTCCGTCCATAGACTTCACGAACGCCGTTGCTCTTCACTCTCACAAGACAAAGCACTAACCAAGCTTAGATAGTACCAGTAACCTAAAGATTACGCGAAGTCTCATCGCTAGGAAGAACTGAACTGGAAGCAGCCTAATATCATGTTTCTCTAAATCAAGAGGCTCTTTAAAAATATTTTTTGACCGTATGCTCATATTAAAGTTTGGGCGGAATTTTCACGGATATCAAACGTTTAAAGCAAAAAATTGATCGATACCGTTTGGCGTCATTTTTAATATGGCTACTTGACAAGTCACTGTACGATCGTAAGTTTTACATTTTTGTGTTGATTAAATAATGAGGTTGTTATTTTTGCTTAGTTTTCTTTGCTGTTTTTAGCTGTGTACTGAAAAGAGGGATAATTTGATAGCCGAAGCCGAAAAAAATAGAAATTTATTTTATTTTATTCTGGGGACTTTCTTTCTTTGCTGTTTTCCCCCTTTTCTTAGCCTTTTTGGCCCCTTTTTTTCCTTTTTGGGTCCTTTTTCACCACCACACCATCAAGTATCGGCACAAAAACGCCATTTTTTCCCCCACAAGGGCATTTTGCGTAAAGGACATGAAGCAACGCTCCCCCCCCCCCCCCCAACTCACCCTTGAAATGCGTAGCGATTGCCTTTATTTGGTCGGCCATTGCTCCAGCTATCGTTTACAATATTTACGGACGATTTCGTTGTTAGCTGTTCTACTTTTCTTTTCAATGAGAGAAAGAATGTATTACCTCAGATTTATGTTTCTTGGTCGGCTTCACGAGGAAGTTTGAGAGAATCCTAAACGCTTGGCTTGGGACATTGGTGCCTTCAGATGACGTGAAGGCACAATAGAAATCTTGTCGACCAATTTTCAACACTAGCTGCAGTAACAAAATGTATCCTTAAAACAAAATTAAATCAACTCTTAGGTTTAAAAAGTTTAAAAAATATTTTTTTTAATGTGCCCAATATTCGCATTGACCTTGTAAAGACTTTCGTAGAGGGTCGGGGGGCTAAGGCGTTTGTAGAAATCTCCAGTATTGAAAGTGCTATTTTTTAAGGCTTAGAATTGTATTTTATCCTCCAGTTTGGTCACTTTTTTCTTTTTATCTAAACCCACCCCATCCTCCCTAAAATATGCATGATTTTGATTTTGAAGTACTCGAAAAATTCTTGGTCCTCCCGCTCCCAATTTCCTCCGACCCCCAACCCCTCCGTTTGCTATGAATAATGACCGGGCCTTACTTACCATTGATGTCTACTTGGGCAAATCTAGTTGGGCAAATGTGCAAATCAAAAGTGGTTCACAATTCTCGTAACACTGCTTCAAATTCCCAGCTTCGAAGATAAGCCCTACGTCTCTTTGTCTTTGGACGCAAAAACAGTGAGGCTTATACAGTTCTTCCTCTGGACACTGCTTCTTTATCCAACTTCCCCAGAGTCTCATCTGGACTGTTCAGTGAAGCGTATTGAACCAAGACTTCCTATTCTCCAGAGACACTTTTCTGCTGCTGGTCGTCTGCCATTTTCCTTCCCTGGCCGACATCCCACGAGTAATTGCTTCCTGTCAATCACTGGTTTTCCCCCCCGAATACAGTCAAAGTGGACTTGCAAGGGAAAAAAAGGAGGGAGGAAGAGGACGGTGTGCACGATTTCGAAAGAAATGGTGGGGCACTTTTTGGTTGGTTGCCGTGACAGACGTTACATTCCCCCACTTCCCCGTTTCACATTTTTAGTCAAGATGAGTTCATCCACGAATAGTGTTGAGAAAAATTGAACAGATGCGGTTGCGGTGGGTGGGGGGATTTTACCATAGAGAGAAGGAAGTAACACTTATTGATTATCTTAATATTAGCAAGAAGCTACGTGACGACGTCAAAAAAAAAAGGATGAGCGACTTGTTTATGATATTTTTGTGGCTAAAACCCTGGGTAGTAGTGACCATTGGATGGTGGAATTCACGGTACACAGGGGCGTACTGGCCATACGGGAAAACAGGTAGTTTCCCATGAGGCCTTGCTCCGAGTCGCTGTCAGGGGTCTATTGTTATTTTCCTTATCTTTTTACTTTTCTACTCTCTTATCTGACTTACCATGACTTTTTTTTCCCTTTCCATCTCTCGTCTACCTCAAAACAACTATTAAGTTTTGAAACCCGAAATGCTACGGCGGCGGGACACAGCATCGTGGCGGCAATGGAGAGGCAAATTCAGGAAAAATTGTCAGTGGTGTCGACTTGGAAAAACAAAAAATCTGCTCTGTTTTCACCACCTCCCCCGCCAACACCATGATGACTGATTTTCCATGAAATGCCACAAGAGAGGGGCCTACGTTAACCATTTCCCAGCCAATACGCCCCTGACGGGAAATGGTGTCCTCTTGCCATTTTGGATTGCCAACATGCAGCCGGAAAAGTAAACTTCCATAAATTCCGAAACCATCTTAGTCACATTGATTGGGAATGTTGCCTATCCAGATGTGGTGGTGATGTTAATACCATGTGGAACTTTTTTCGTCCACTTTAAACACCTGAGTCGAATATTGTTGCCATATCATGAGTAAAGATAAAACAAATCCTGGACAGTCCCAACAGGTCCTGAAATCTGATAAGTCCCAACAGGTAATCACAAATGAACGGACCTGCTATTCTATTGAAGCGTAGTACACGAGGGAAGAAAAAGGTGTTACTGCAGAAGGAAGCTTGTCTGCCCTCTTTTGTTTATACCGATAAAAGATTGGGCTGTTCGAAAATTACCACCTTAACTTGTGGGTGAAGTATATATGAAACTGAAAACCAAGTGAAAGTTTATGTTGTCAATAACCTATTTACCTCATTTGGCACTGTGGGGGTTAGAAATATTCCCACTGCCCAGTCCTCACTCCTTAGACGATCTTGTAATAACATTCGTTTCACTGTTCCATTAGCAATCGCCTCTATGCGGAAACTCAAACCTTGTCATGTCGTTGGCCCTGATAAATTCTCTGCTTTTCTCTATAAACAAATTGCAAGAGAAATATTGGGCCAGCGCTAAAAATTGACTTTGAGCGTTCACTGTAAAGCGGTAAGGAAATGATCTGTAATTATTGTCCCTGTATTTAAGAAGGGAAAAGTGTCTCGTCCTAAAAACTACCACCCGACTGCATTGACAGCAATCCATTGTATGGAAACTTTCTTACGTGAGGAGATATTGCCTTTTTATTTCCGAAAATTGGTAGCATTGGACTATTAGACTGATGCCCTCGATAATGGTGCTCCTCCAAATGCTGAGTATATTGATTTTAAATGGGGCTTTGACTAAATGGTTCACAGTAATCTGTTGTTTAAACTGGCCTATTACGGTTGGCGATCCCATGTTGACCTGGATTGAGGCATCCATCCCTTATGGGTAGAACCCAAGTGGTGTAGGTTGAAAATTCATACTCGTCCTCAACTGATCTTGTTAGTGGAGTCCCTCAGGGTTCGGTCTTGAGTCCCCTTCTTTGTGTCTTATTTTTAAAGCACCTTAATCAAGCAGAAGACATAAGTGTGGATTTACATCTCAAATTCGCCGACGACCTTGAGGTGCGAAATACACTCTCTGACGATGAATCTATTTTAAATCTTAAAGCCCACATTGATGCGGTGTCAATCTCCTGAACAAATGAGAATAAAATTGTGTTAATGCTAGACTTCTGTTAACGTTAAAACCAGATCACGTACGTGAATGATCACAGAAACGCCGAATTTTCAACGATGGAGTCGGTGCTAAACATCCTCTCTGGACATAAGTGAGATTCGACATATTAATTATAACTTCGTGCGGCCCACACCCCCTTTTTTTATTGAATTAATTTTAACAGCCCATTGGCGTTTAATAGGCAATTTACGGTACTGTTTTATTCAATCGATAGGCTGTAGATCATAGTTTTTTAAACTGCTATCATTGTAACGTAATGGAGTAAAAAGCACTGTAACAGATTGTGTAAAGGCAAACCAAGCAGTGTTACATAAAAATACAAACAACGTTTCGAAAATTTTCAATTTTCATCATCAGGTTAGCAATAAAATTAAAGCATGGCAAAAGCCACTAAGTCATTCTACGGTAAAAGCATAAAACAGTAATTTAAAACAGATAAAAACCACCAATTTCTCCCCTCAAAAGAGGCAGAAATGGCAGCCGAAAAGCAACGACCCACCTGCTCCGTTGG
>JAHWFP010209875.1:4119-27652 GCA_023313725.1 Lithobius niger
ATCTGAACAAAACTAAACACTCACTTAACATGTAACGTTCCACATCACTTAGGCTTAAGAAGGTTTTACTTTATCAGAAATAAAACAAAAAGGATATGAAGTTTTAACTGAAATACAGTGAAGATTTAGAAGTAGAAAATTAAATCCGAATTACTTATTCTTTATAGGTGAACTATTTTCCGGACAATGTTCAAATTCCCTGATTTTTCCCAGAATTTTCCAGACTTGATAAATTCCCTGAATTTTCGTGGTTTTCCAGGTAGAACGGCTACACTGAGTTAGTTAAATTAGTTAGTGAAATTTCAATGAAACAATTAAGCAATTACAAAAGAAACAATTAGTGAACGACTGATATTAGAAACTAATCGAAATACTTCAGGATTGTGTAAATCCAAACAAGAAAAAATTTCAAAATTGGCATTCTTTAAAGCAAACTCCAAGTCCAAAGCATATTTCTTGTCAACGTTACAAATTATTGATTGTAATAAGCAGTAACTTTTATAGGGTCGGAACAGGTCGGAATATTTCACTAGGTCGGAATAGTCACTTTGCACGGTCACAGTTTGATCAGTCACTAGGTCGGAATAGTCAGTTTGTAACGTTACAGTTTCATTACAGTAATACTCAGAAGAGAGAAATTTTCTAAGGGTCTCTTCTACGAAAGAAAATTGTGCCATTTCTTACGACAACATTACTTTATTTATTTTTTAATATGTACACGAATATAATACAATGCAACACTATTACGACTTTGGCACAAATGTGAACAATCTGCTGCAATTACGTTTCAAAAAGTACTTTTTTTTTCCTCCTTTCGTTTGGATCAGAACAGTTTTTCTCAACACATTGTTTGCACTCGGTAGGAAGGTGAGACTCGTTTCCGCTCCAATAATCATCGCAGTCATCTCCACACCGACTGACGCAACCATCAAGGAAGTCAACAACTGCTCTTAGAACCTTTACACTACTGCGTTTTGGAAATAGGGTCATTGCAGATACCGAACTGATGAACACAATTAAAAGCACCGTTGTCCCACGCATGATCGGTGGATCTGAAACGATTGGTAGAATAATAAAGAATTAATTAGACACAAATCACTGTAAATACTATTAAGAAAAATTGGAAATAAGCCATCAGCGAAATAAGCCAAAGCCGGTTCGAATCCGGGTTATGCCACTCCGACGAAACGTAAGTGCATAAAGGTGGCTTACTGAACTACGTTATTTCTAGTGTAAAATTTTCGCTGGTGGCTTATTTCCAATTTTCCTTAATAATAAAGAATTTGACACCACGAGAAAATCTTAATACTGGAGGGATGCTTCCTTGTGTGCCACGTACCGGTGAAATCGAAAGGAATACGTAAGAAAGAGTGAAAGGAGGGATTAAACAGGACAGCCACATGGACTCGAGAAGGGTTAAATAAATATCGATCCAAACCTATTTGCGTTGCCTTTTGGACTTAAATGTCAGACTGCATGAGCGGGGAATTGAACCCACGACCTTTGAAACCAAATGCCGAGGTCCTACCGCTGAGCCGTGATGACACGGCCAAAAGGAAACGTTCATAGGCAGCGTTTAACACTTGCAAATATATATAGCGGGAAGACCGCGCCAATTAGTTTCAAAGATCGTGATTCCAATTCCTCGCTCAGACAGTCTGACGTATAAGTCCAAAAGACAACGTAAATAGGTTTTCATCCATGTTTATTTAATCGTTCTTGAGCTCAAGTGGCGTTCTTTCCTGTTTCACGCTTTATTGCGTTTTCCTTTCGAATGCGTGTGGTGTGCAAGCAAGCGTCCCTCCACAGTTTCGATTGGAAAACTGTATGTTTATGTGTGTGTGCCTGTGAATGTTCCTGGGCCCACACCCCCATCTACTCTTCCTTTATCTGCATACATTACTTCAAAAAAGATAAAGATCCCCGCACTTATATCCACAGCCAGGGATTCAGTGACACACTTCGTGAATTGGCTTCATCTCGAAGCCGCCTTCACTTCTCAGTCTCATATTGGTCTCTCCTCGTCTCACCACGCTTCGACTTTGGTCTCATCTCGTCTGACTACAATAAGTTATGCCAAGGCAAAAAACGTAAACTACCTCAAATATACAATAATCAATCCTATTGACTGCCCTTCCTACAATAAGCAGTAGATATCCGTGAGTCCTTGTCTATTTAACGGCTATAATTGCTCGCGAGCAAGAAACGGCCAGTCCAATATCGAGGGGGTGGAGGAAAACACTAGTGGGAGAAGCCCACGAGTTGTTCCCTTCACCCCCGAGATAGTGGACTAGCCGTTTCGAGCTCAAGAGCAATTATAGCCGTTAAATCGACAAGGACTCACTGATATGTATTTTAATGCTAAGGTGTGACGTCGAGCTAATTTATTGTGTTATTAGACTTTTTTAAAGACTTGTTTCAAGAATTTAAGATTTTCTATATGCGACTTATGTAAATTCCTGAACGGAAGTTCCGGTTTACAAACGGGGTTGAAAGTTTCCTGTGTATGAAGGCAGACCAAAAGGGAGAGACGCTGCGTAATACCGATGTTTGTGTTTAAGGTAAAACTGTATTTTTTTTCTACTTTAATAGTTTAAATAAGATGATTATATAAAATGCGCTATTCGTTTGAGTCGCGTAGGTTTTTAGGTGTGTTTAGGAAGCGTCAGTAGCCTAGTTTTCGTACCGTCGGAACGAAAGATTGCCGGGTTGCCTGTTGGGTTATTCCTCCGTGGGTGGGGGGGTCTAGCATAGTACGCGAGTGTTTTTTTTTTCCGTGTTAGGCTACAAAGAAAAATGTCTCAGGTATGTAAATGTGCCTGTTTATGCTGGTTGCATTTTTGTTGTGTACGGTAATTTTACAAAGTCGGGTCATATGTCACATGGTGGAGCAGGGGTTGTGTAGACCCGTGTAAAAAGTGTTAGATTATCAAAAAAGTATGGGTTATCAAAAAAGTGTGAGTTATCAAAATTAACCCACTGTGACGTGTGTGAGTTTTCAAATTAACCGTATATAACGACTACACTTTTAGCATGGGGATGTATTAGCGTGACGTCACCATCGTGCATTAATCTATGTTAACCACCAACAAGATGGACGAGTAAGCTACCAAAAAGCGTTGAGGGAAGCAGTTACGGCCTGTTTAAATGCGATTTTTTTCAACTTTTAGAGGTTTCTCTTGAAAAACTTCACCGGAAGGTGAAACTTAGCGGATGTTAAGTCCTGGTGACTTCGAACACCATAATCAAAAATTAACTTCTGTAAAAGTTGTTTGTCTGGAGTTGTTGAAAAATAGTAACCATTTTTGGATTTTTTTTTTTGGAATCTCTCTTCAGCTGTCCTAGATACCCAAAACTCGTGAAGCAAAAGCTGTAAGGGCAAAAAAAACTTTTAAAAAATGATAACGTGTATACATGTTAACCCTAGCATTAAACAGGAACAGAACTGTGGTGGAATAAAAAAGAAACTGTGTGACGTTAGGGGCCCTTGTCGATATTCGTTGATCACAATGAATAATCAGTGTGTTGGTCAGTTGTCCAGTCATAAAAACCTTGACGTGATGCAAAATTGTAATCAACGCTGAATGACTAAGCTGAAGTGGGAATGACCAGAGTACACAAACGTAAACATACACGTATATGCTCAAGTGTCTAGAGGCCATGCAGCCAAGTAGTCAACTCTGCTCGCAGAACGTGCGAACTGGGTAATTTGTGGCAACTTTAAAGGCGCCTGTTTACCATTTCGATAGCGTTGCCCCCATATTCTAAACACAGCGTACACGTTGCAGATTCTCCGTCATCCAATAGGCTGATGTGGGTCACGTGATATCGTCTTAGTAATGAAAATTGCGGCGCTGCTGCGAATAGCGTTGTTCCATTTTTAATTCACCGCTATTTTCTTTATATTGCTCGAAGATTCTACGGTGCTGCATCTAGGAGTTGAAAAGGTGAAAAGGGAGCTTTTAAGGATAATTAATTGCAACAAAACCTTTTTTTTCCATAGACTGATATTTATTGCAGGGTCCACCGAGAAAAGCATTCAATGGAAGTTCATTGCTCTTTTTTTACTGCAACTGTAGCGAAATGCGTTTCTTTGCTTTTAGTATATTATTTTTTAAGCTGTAGGATGCTACAATAAATACACTGCATTACAGCATCACAGGAAACACGACGTTTCAACCGGCAGTACCCAGCCGTTTTCAAACGAGCAATTAAAAGACAACATTTTCAGTTTATGCCACTTAAAAATAAAGTAAATAAAGACGGAATTAAAAAAAAAAACATACCACGTCAAAGCAAAACATGAACGAGATGGCAACAACAAAGAAAAAACTAAACAGCCACTTCCCTCCAGTAATTAGGTTTTTTTTTTTTTTTTGTTCTTTGTTTGTCGTTGCCATCACTTTCAGGCTTTGTCCTAAGCGTGACCCGGCTTTTTTTATTCTGCTTATCTTTTTTTGATGTCATTTTTTTGATATGACGTATAAGCTGAAAATTTTATTTTTAAATCGTTCACTTGAAAACCGCTGGGTACTGCCAGCTCAAACGTCAGGTATACCTGACGTTTAAGCTGGTAGTACTATAGTTCTTGCAACACCTATGGCTAGTGTAATAATAGTCTGTTGCTGCTTTTTAAAAACATTTCTTTTCTTTTTTTTTCGCAGTGAGATATTTTGAGATTGTACTTGTGTCGTTTTGAATTGGAACAGAATAGAATGAGTGAACTTTGCCTCACTTACCGAGATGCCAGCCCCATTTACAGTAGTTACCTTAATCCAACAGCATAACATGAGCTAATACCACGCGCCATGGCTGTTTGCTGTGACGTGCGTATCACATGACTGGGCTAGTCCAATCAGACGGCCAAACAGCCGTTGTTCTCGTTCGTCATTGGCTAACTCATGATGACGTCACGGCAAACAGCCATTGCGCATGGTCGTTTTGAATTGTGTGGGCTAACTCGGTACATAAGGATCTCGAGGGAATGGTTACTGTAAGACCTCGCACTGTATTCTCGCAGTTAGACCCTAGTTACGAGACACAGAGTTATTGCTAAAGTGTCGTTGTCATGGTAACCACCTAGTTACGTCTTCGTTTGATTAAGTGAACGCATTTGTCTCAATTCCTGATTGTAAGCAAAAGAATTCCTCCTAAAGAACATCTTCTGAAAATCATCTTGGTTTGGGCTTTCAAGTCTACGTTAGATCTGTCCTGGAATATGTAAGTCCGGATGTCGAATCAGAGCAGAGACATTTCACCATGGATCCTGACAAAACCATGTCCCTGACTAACTGGCGGGTTCTGAGACGTCATGTCTCCCCCCTTGGCACGGCACCACTTGAACTCACCTTGGAAAATTTAACGTAGCATGACTTCTTCTAATTTAGTATTAACTCTAGTTTATATGTGCGACTTTAATTTTATTAAAAATATAAAAAGCCAAGAGTGCTACAAAACAATTCAGAACGACTTTTCCGTCTTCTGGTTGCAAAATAAATTCCACATGGCAACGCCACCAAGTCGCCCATTACTTAAATGGCTACATAACAAGTTAAAAATGTGTTAAAAATAATAAAACCCATAATTTTCCCTCTTAAAATAGGTAGAAAAATATGGCGAAGCACAAACCCACCTGCTCCTTGGGAAACCAAGTTGCAAGTGAGCTGCATGCAAATCTGGCTGCTTCCATCGCCACGGGGCGGTTCATTTCAAGGCGTGGATCGATTAACGTTTTAATTTTTTCTTTTATGATTTTCCAGTTTAAGATTTTTAATTATGGGGAAATATTCATGAAGAAACTCGTTATCCGGAATAAGGTGGTTGTGGACTGATGGTTGATTAGTATGAATTAAAAATCTTAAACTGGAAAATTATAAACTAAGAAAAAAATTAAAACGTAAAACAATCCACGCCTTGCAATGTACCGCTCCATGACGCTGCAAGCAGCCAGATTTGCATACAGCTCAATTGCAAGTTGGTTTTCCAATGAGCAGTTGGGCTGTTGCTTCGCCATATTTTTCTGCCTCTTCTGAGAGGGGTAATTATGTGTTTTTATTATTTTTAACACATTATTAACTTGTTATGTAGCCATTTAAATAAACAGGCTACTTGGTGGCGCTGCCATGTGAAATTCATCTTCCAACCTGAAGACGAAAAAAGAAATTTTTCGAATTGAGTCGTTCTGGATTGTTTTTGTAGCACTCTTTGCTTTTTAATATTTTTAATCCGTGACGTGTACTTCACTTTTTTTTTTCAAATGTATTTATACTGGTTTGTATTTGTAATAATTTTTAGCAATTGCGTGTTTCTTTATTTTCAATTTTGATATAAGTCTCCATGCAAATGAGCTCATTTAAAATGCCGCTCGCGCCGGTGCGTCGGACACACACCTTCCTGGTTTGAGAGTGATCCGGCAGACCGTTCGTGGTTATGCACTTGCGGGCTGGCGCGTCACTTGGCTTCACCTGACGACACCCTTGGAACCCGTCAGCGTCCTAATGCTCAAGCTCTCTCCAGACAGAAGCAAATTTACGAAGAGATACGTTACTACGTGCCTACAAGGTCAAAATTGCTGCTATCGTACGGTTGGTGTTGCATTTAAAGCAACATTCGGCCTGCCTTATAACCTTCCGCCTGCCTTATAACAACTATGCGACGACCACGTCCGCGTATTTACCGTAGCGAAGGTCAACTGAAAGGGTAGCTTCGTTCCTCGCAGCGAAAAACGTAGCTACTGTCTCAGTTGGCATTGCGCCTAATAGTCCAGACAGCGTGAACGCATTGATTGTGTCGTCACAAACCGGAATGATTTTTGTATTTTAAAATCATAATTTATAATTTTCTAGACTAGTGTCTTATAATTTTGCTTCGGCGATCTATTGGAATAATTAATTTTAATTTTTACTGCATTAGTCTTTTAGATTTGTGATCTCATGGTAATTATTAGTAAATTAGTACATGCACACACAGAGATGAAACGTCATAGTTATTGTAAGCGCGCGATGCATCATTTATGTTCGGGACGAACGTAAATAAAGTTAGCAATATTCAACAGAAAATCTCCTAGACCCCACATTTTAAAACGGATTTTTACCAAGGGATTGACTTACGGTAAGTAAATAGACCTTTGGGAGCCGTACTTGATGTGGTGGATCGAGAAAAATGGCGCTGGGAGGTATATCCCTTTAAGGGCCGATTTTGACGTCTTTGCGTCATTTTGCGTAGCCATGCAGCCGCGAGCAGGCGGTCTGCTTACGGCATCACTCGTGAGCGGCGCGCACATTTTCAACTGGGACCTTTGTGCATTGCCGCCTCATCCGCAAACTGAACATTCTATCAAAAATTCTCGCCAAGACCTTGCTGTGGCTAGAACTTTCACCCCTGTCCATCTATACCAGGTGTGCCTATTCACAGGGCAAGTGTTAGTTCATTTTGCAAGTATTGTAAATTTCCATTACTACCTGTTTTTAAAAAGATTACACTCCGTTATAATATTCGTTGGCCACAATTGTGCTTTACGGGCTGACAGGCTTGCACTACAGTGCTCCTGCTGACACGGCCCTTTTAAAGAAGGAGCGTTCAGCATGACTAAGGGGTATAGGACCTCCACTTTTGGTTCGATTCCCCGCTCAGACATTCTGACATATAAGTCCAAAAGGTCACGTAAATAGGTTTGCATCTGTATTTATTGAATGATTGGTAACTTGAATTGGTAACGAGCTGATGGTCTTTACTTAGAACGAAATTTAGGAATCCGGCATGCAGGCTGGTTATTTTCAAGAACATTCCTGTTATCGCACCTCTTGAAGTTTTTGATTTTAGTCTTTTAAACTAACGTATTTGAACTGGCAATTCATTGTTGTTGTATTTTATAAAACGTGGGTTGGCTTTATTGATGTGCCTACGGAAAAGTAAACATTAAAATGCGGAGATCACTTTTAATAAATGATAATTTTTCGACAAGCACGCTAGTCGAGTAAGTGGGGCAAGGTAGCCTAATGGTTAGCACGATCATTTCATGTGCAAGAGGTCATGGGTTCGATCCTGACCTCAGCCACCCGTGGTATTTTCGGGAAGAGAAGGACGCTGTGGTGCCTCGTGTTCATGTCGATTGTGGCATGTAAAAGATCCTAGGAATTTCCGATTGGAATTACCTAGCAAAATTGCCCCTCTCTCCTTCTGGCGCCATGGCTTCGGCTGGGAGCGCGGCAAACTTACAGCTAGTCGAGTAAGAACGGAATAATCCTTAACGCCGGTGCACATGTGCATTTCTGGACGCCTGGCGACGCTGAGCCGCCGCTGCGGTGATACAGCCAACCAATGCACACGTGCGTTTTATTAACGCACATTGACGCTGCGGTGCCGCTTCGGTGACGTATGTGCGCGTTCGGTTCCCTAACCTCGTGTACAAAAAAATTATAGTTTGAAACCAATGAGACGATATTACTTTTTTCGCCTACCTCGTGAACAAAACATATATTTTCAAACCAATGCAACGAATTTTGGTACATTGATGTACTAATTTAAGACATACCAGGGGAAAATGTTATACATCCTTCGCAGATTAACTAAAAAAACTCGGATAAGTTCTTTAATTACTTCCCAATGAGTCTTCAATCATTTCTGCAGTAACGTTTCATATTTCAGGATAGTTCTTTACTCCCCCAATAAACAATTCCATGTCTATTTCTTCGAAATTGGACGCCATTTTCGGTAACGCTTTTGCGGTAAACGGCGGACGTGTGCACCGCTCAAGTCACCCAAGGTACACAGAGACGCAGTTGCGTTTTTTTAACGCTGCGGTACCGCTACGTTGACGGGGGAAATTGCGGTGCAAAACGACCGCACGAGCGGCGTGCGGTAACGCAACGTTGACGCAGGTACGTGTGCAGTACCCAACAGATGGCACGTAAGCCAAACCGCAAATGCGGTACCGCACGTGCGCACCGGCGCTTAATGAAACAAACAAAAATTGAACACTCTTTCATTTACAATGCAGTGGGATACGGGTTTTCTTTGGAACCAGAGTTGTTAACTGTTTTCATAAAACCTTGTCGTATCATTGAAGTCGGCACGAAAAAAAAAACAGATTAAGTTACAAGCAGTGCAAATAATTGTTGTCAATTTTGAGATTATTATTATTGGCGGAGCAGAGCGAGCGAAGCGAGCGTAGCGTAGCCTATGACAGATACCAAATTGCAAAATGTTGGTTGATCCGTTGGTTGCATTTTTGTAGTCTGGGTGGAGCCCAAACAAAAGGTCGGATTGGAATGAAATTTGCTACTTAGCTTGAAACCTAAAAAATATTGTTGAGCTCAAATTTTTCGTAAATCGAACAATTTTTACGAAAGAAATTACGGTTTTTCAAATTCATCGATCTAACCCTCACTATTGTAAATTCGGAATCCTGAATAGTTAAGGAATGCCAACGAAGCGTACACCATGCTGGTGGTAGTCAAGTGAGCCTTAAAAACATGGCAAATTAAAACTTTGTTGCTTCCTTATAGCTAATAACCATATTCGACGTAACTCAAAGAAATAATAACGTTTGATTGTCGCATTTTAACCACTACTGGAACATCGCAACCATAAAACACAAAAGGATTCTGCTAACGATACATCTTAGCATCATTTAAAAAAAAGAGTGCTTGGATGGATTACCTTCAGCATGGCGACGAAACTGGAATTTACACTAGCGATGGTAGGCTAATCCCGAATATGAAACCTAAATCGTTGTATCATGGCAAAGTGATACATATAAAACAAAACTATAGAGCAGACGACGTGTTTACAACATAGCACGAAACAACAACATGCCTGCGTCTAATAGTTTAAAGATTCCTCGTTGCCATGGCAACGTGTACTCTCGGTACCGTGGTGCATTAATGACTATAGGCAGGCCTAACCTCAAACGCAGCTGCTACTTACGAAATAAAAATGACAACTAAAAATTAGGCCTAAACGCTAAAATTTAGGCCTAAAGGCCAAAGTAGGCCTAACAGCTAACACTTTTTGACTTACAATGTTGTGATGGTTACTGACAGATTAGATAGAGGTGGTTACTAACACCTGGTAGAGGTGTGCGCTTCAATATTTTTGTTATTGGCGTTGTCAAGTCTTAGACCAGCAGCAGCATTGTCAACCTGCAGAACATTTTGATTATTGTTAAAAAAAACTATCGCTCAGATGATTGTTTGGATTACTGCTAAATGCTTTATTATTAACATTAATTTGTAATCTAGGTAAGGCACTTTCCGCAGCAGTAATTATTGCTGTAAACATTGTCAGAATTGTTACAAGTGGCAGCCTAACCAGTCGTGACAAACGTGCCGTTTTATTTGTGATCACATCTTTAGTGTCGGATGTGAAAAAAAGCTAAAATTAACTAAACAGATACGAAGTGATACAGCAAACGAAAGCCTATTAAAGTAAATATGCAACGTAGCTTTGGCCTATTTGAAAAATAAAATAAAATAAGACAGAAGCCTGCAAATAACAGCTGTACGTCAGACCAAAAGGCAAAGAGCCCAAACTTAGCCGAGTGAGCATTTCTCCTAGATTTTTAAGGAGCATTAACAAATATGGTACAGTCATTAAAATGAACACTAAGTGTAAATTTGAAATAAAGGTCTGTCCACTCCGCCTACAGTATGCCCAAAGCCTGTTTCTTCGTTATTATTTTGTTAAATTATATAAGTTCAAAATGGAAAGCCAATCGATTTATCGAACTGGGCATTAGTCCAAGAAATAACGTTTATAATGTATAATTTTTTTTTACACTAATGTTGACATTGCTACGACGTTCTAAAATAAATTCATTAAATTTTAAATAATGTTAATCGTGCTCTTGGTTTTACTACAAAGAAGTGCTGAATTACTGTTTGAATTCAACTCACCGCTGTAATTCGTTGTCAGAATACGTTAGCAACGTGGCTTTCACTTCTACGTGACAGCGAGCGTCTGTCTTTGAACGGCGTTCTTGCCTCCACTGACTACCGTTGACGAACATGCGCGGAAGGTAATGAAAGCGTCCGCACTTCCTGTTGTCGTCACGGTCGGCAACATCGTTCACGTTAGTGGTTCAAGCCATAGAAAACAGGACGTTAACCCCATCACTTAACTGCCAAAGTGGCCATTAATGTTTACAACATGTCACATTCACTCTTAATTTTTAATAAATCACGGAAATCTTCTTAACGTTTAAAAGAATGTTCAGAACTAAGCATTACTGCCCGACTTTATGCATTACTGCCCAACTCTAGAAAACTACGTTAAACGCAAACGAGTGTCGAGGAAAAAAAATTAAAAACAACAAAAAAGGGAAAGTAACCGTGGCTTACCGCCCAACTTTAGAAAGAGACATTAAAAGCAAGACTAGTGTCGAGAAAAAAATATGTATCAAGCAAAAAATAAAGTAACCGTGGCCAAGCTCAGCCTATTGACCCAACAAAGTTGATGTAATATTTAAATAAATAAAAATAAACAACAGTCAGTGAGGTGAAAAGGCAATAATCCTGACAGCAGTTCCTCGCACTGGATAAAAACTTGTTAATACCGATATAATCATTACCAGGAATCAGGTCTCTTCAAGAGCAAGAGCTTGGCCTTCAACCCAGTTAGGTCTAAACCTCCATCGCTAAAGTAAAGAAAACGTTTACTAAGTGATGTGGAACCAGCTATACGTTTGTTCAATCAAGACCAAAGTGCTTCATTAATTTTAAAAAAAAATTGACATTTGTTTACATTGCATCGAAAATTCATGATGTTTTCACCCACGCCACTAAACATGCCGGAACCACACTGCGGCTGTTCTATCCAATGAATCTTCTTAGTTTTTTGGTGTTAAACCTAAGCAAAAAAAAAATACGGTGACTTTTTTTTTATTTTACCGTAAGGCAAGTAGTTTTGCTACTAGATTTTTTTTGTTTTGGTCCTAATATTATTCCTATGGGCTATTGTCCAAGAGCTTCCAGAGCTCTGAAAGCTGGTAATGCGCACAACACCATCATCAAAGTAAAAATAAAGCGTTGAAAAGTAGCAGGCAGAAGCCCCTGTTGTAAACACACGAACTCACATGGGGGCAGCCATCTTGCCAATGCTGTGTGACGTCAACAATTGACACTTTCATGAACTCGTCGAAGAACGCACCGCTGTAGTCCCACCTCATCAAAGTAGTTCATGAACGTTCGGTGGATTTTCTGATGCTTCAGCGTGACGTCACCGCTGAAGCATCGTACTCATCGTACTCATCGTACTCATCAACTGCAGGACCCGTTTTTTTTTTCTCAGCAGCCACCCCGACCAAAGATGGCGGACCTGCAGTTGTTCTTCGCTAGGATTATTAATTTACGTAAATGTAACAAACAATTGGGGGAGACTGTCGTCACGTAGAGGGTTCCACTAAGCTGAAAGGAAGTAGCAAGTCAATCATCTATAAGACGTAAATGTATTTGGTGGTCATCGTGGTTGAGAGGTGAGATTGCTCAGCCTGGTTCCTGGAGTTTGCGGATCTGGTCGAACCTCTGGAAAAGGGATCTTGGCAAAGTCCCCGCTAGGACTGCTAGTCAGGGTAGCGTGAGACGCTATCATGCTCCTTCAGCGGCTATGGGAACTATTCTGGGCAATTCTGGACAATCTTTCGGCCCCCGTGATGATCGGAGGTTTCCCTGTTCAAGTCCCCGGGTTGGCTCCCCCTTTACCAGATTCGTCTTCTCAAAAAGTCTAGTAAAAAGTCTGGCAAAAAGTCAAAAGTCCGGTTCAGCCACATGAGCTTTAAATTGCTTCGGCTAACTTAAGACTCAAAGAAATTAATAATAATAAAAAAAAATTATCAGCCAGTATTTACATTAAAACCGCATAGTAACGGGTCACACAAATGCGACTGATGAGCATCTCGCAGATCAGGTATTTTTATGGTGAGCATTTGAACGTGCATCAGATTTTAGCGTTACATGTGTTGTACCCGTTCATAAAGAATTTACGAGTGACGTCACTTTGGGTGGACGCTGTCGGTTTTTGTGGAATCAGTCGGTGAGTTGTTCGATGAGTTTATGAAAATGCTCAATGTTGATCTGGGCGGTGACTGGGCAGAGTAGCCTGACGAAGTCTCCTCCACTCAGAACCGGCAAGGGTATAGTACGCGAGACTACCATCTTCCTTCGTTGACTATGGGAACTGTTCTGGCGTATGCTGGGACCCGTGTGATAGCCTTCGATTTTGTCTCTCCATACTAGACTTTTTTCGTCGTCTACAGGGATGTAACCGGGGTCATTAGTTTTTCACATTTTTTCATTTCATGCATTTGGGTTTTTTTCACACTTTTTTCGCGCGCATATTTTGACATTTTCACATTTTTCACATCTTTTTTTCACACAAAAAGCACATTTCCAAAGCACGAAAACTCGTTCAGTATAGCGCGGTGAATTCGGGAGAGTGGTCACGTTGCGTGTTGGGTATCTCCTCAAACAAAAGAACAGCAACATTCCCGCAGTGCAAGTCATACCGCCATCTACCGGCAAAACAAATAATATGGCTCACTAGCAAACGCAGGTAAATAAACTCCTCAAACTGAATTTTACTTTCATTCGATCGTAGTGGAGTTAAATTTATTTATCGTTTATTGCACGACGCAATTGTCTTTATCAAAAAATTCAAAATTTAACATTTTTTCACCAATTTGGTCGATTTTTCACATTTTTTTTTTTAACTCGGTGGCATCCCTGCTTCTAAAACGTCTAAAAAAGTTCAGAATTTAACCGGTTCAAGAATATACGAGCATTATTTTTTGCGTCAGATGACATCAAGCCACTGCCGGACTGGAGTGGCAAACGACCATCGGCCCATATTAAACGAGAAGCTCATCTGGTGGGATATTTGGGCTCTGGCTTTAATTGTATTTACGTGTATAGAGCAGTGACATTTGCCGCCATATTGGCACCAGTATGGGTTTTGAAGGGCATAACTACAAGGTGCACTACATAAAAATGGAGGGAAAAACAACGGAAGGGCAGATTTATTAGGCTTAAAATAACGTTGTTTTCCCCAACAACAAATATCGCGCGTTTTATGTCTAAGAAATCACTCTTCACAGCATCGGCTTCAGTATGACGCCCTTCTGTTTCTCTCTGCAGTGCCCCTTGCAGCTAACCCATTAAGGCTCCAGCATAGAGTTATATACAATAATACAAGGTCGTGTCACTGCTCTATAGTGGTTGGATAAAGCAGTAAGGTTTCACGTTGAATAAAATTTAATCGCGATGGCAACGATGTCACCGCCATTGTACTAAGTCTATTTTCTGGATTAACTAAATCAGACATCGTTTGAATAAATGCTTGCAACTTTATAATCCGTGACGGTAGGATAAAGATTCCCGCCGGCGTAACAATCCTCGCAGGGCGCTTATGAACTCATATTATCGACAGCTATCGTTTCGAGCTAGTAGGGCTGAAACCGCTGCCATGTTGAAATTTTAGATGATTTTTAGCTTTTAGCTGCGAGACTGCAAAGGCAAGTTGTTGATAAACGCCTCCCCTCCCAATTCTCCTATGCCATTCGGATGGTTGGTGTCAGGCAGTAATGAGGAAATATAGGCCTATGGACGTATTTATGTAACGATTTAGCTTCGCATTAATCTCTCTAGAAATCATTAGAAATTCCAAGATGGCGACGGTTACGGTTACGAAAACAATCAAGAGATAAGCGACAGGAAAAATGGTTTCGTTAGGAAGGATTCATTATCTTTATTTTCACGGATTTAAGACTACAAGCAATTACCGCGATGGTGTCTTAGCTAGATAATCCAGGTTAGAGTTGTTACCATGACAATGACACGTTTGCTATATGTTTAAATTCTAATTACTTGCAACGCTACACCGTATAGAGCAGCGTCACGTGACGTCATATGGCTACAAGACAGATACCGGCACTAGATTGAAATGGTGGGTTAAACAACGGCAATTCTAGTCAAGCCAGTGCTTTGAGAGTGGATTTCGTATAGGCTTAAAAAACCGTTGTTTTCTCCAATCCCTTATGCTACGAGGTTGTAATCGGAAAATAAAGATTCCACTTGCTTTAAAATGTCAGCAACTGCAAATAAATAGACAAAAATCGCGCGTTTTAGGCCTAAGAAATCCACTGTAATAGCATTGGCTTTAGTAAGACGCCCTTCTTTTCCCCCACCAGTGCACCTTGCAGCTAACCCAGTTACTGGCTCAACCATAGAGTTATATACAATAATACTACGTCGTGTCACTGTCCTATTGATATGCCATAATACCCAAACTGTTCATACAATCCCTCGTCGGACCATAAGGATTACGTATTGCAGTACTGTATTGATTGGATTACATTGCATTGTGTTGTAAAGCTTAAAAAGTGCTGCAGAGAACGGATGTTTAACGTGGATTACTTCTGGGCGGGGGCGGGAACAGTTATTTAAAGAGGTCATTGCTTTATTTAAGGTTACCATTTACAATTATTATTTGTGCGGAACCTACGCATTTACGTGTATCCGATGGGCTTATACACTTCCCGGTATTCAAGGACTTTGGTATGACAAAGGGACCTGCAACGCGATAGGCTTAATAAAGAGTATTACACTCCGTATTAAATCTACGTGTTTAATGCTGTCATAATAAAAATTTAGTCAAGCAGCGAGCGAGCGAGCGCTGCCCAAGGATGAATGAAGGCCAGCCCAGGCCAGCCCGTTTCTGAATTCACATTTACAAATGCTTATCAGCTGTATTTAAGCCCTATAGCGGGAAGGATGAGTGGTATAATACCTATCCCACAACAAAAGGATCGAATAGGCTAGCAGCACGAGGAAGAAAGCGTCTTTTTTAGCCGAGAGAAGGATTATGAGCGAGGATTTTCTGCTGGCCTGCTTTGGCTGGTAAAAAACTTAGGACCAAGCTGGCCCGGAAACAAGCAGTCAGCCTGCACTGGCCCCAGACGAATTTATTAGTGTGAATGGTCAAAGCGCATTTAGCGCGGGACGAATTAAGTACGGCAGCATGCAATCAGTATCGAAGCCGTTATGCTATTAAATTCCATTGTAGCTGATTCTTTAACTGATGCTTCGTTTTAACTTTAAAAATAGGAGACAGGGTAGCACAGCATTAAAAATGATAATTTTTATCACAAAATAGGGTACAAGCATAAGCCTTTTGCTTCAATTGCAACAAAAGCAGGAACTTATTTCCTTGTTTTTTGTGGATTTTCACAATTTTCCTCGACACAATTCTTGCAGTCGGTGGAAAGGTACTGCACTCTTTCTTCCCAGAAGTCACCGCAGACATCTTCACACTTTTCTGTACAGTAGCTAAGCATGTCGACGATCTCCTTGAGGATATCCAGAGGTTCACTGCGTTTTTGCAGGTGCATCGCAGTTACCGAGCCGATAACGACCACCAGGAACAATAATGCTACAGCACGCATGATTGGAATCTGAAAAAAATTGGGAGAATAGTATTAAACAACATAATAGCTTCACGCTTGTAGCCCCAAGGCTGGGGGTCTTTCAGTCACAGCGGGAGGGATGAAGGGGACAGTGACACCGTGTCAAGTCAAATTTAATCGTACGCCTCCTGTTGCTCGGTCATTCGAAGCCGTGCTGGCTTTGCCATTTAGAGTTTCGTTATCCAGTGAATTTCGTGTCATGTGACAGTTATATATGCTTTTCTGCTAGCCCGCCATCATAGGCCCATAAATTTGGGCCACGTAATAATAATATTTATGTGTCGTTTTCTTTCTATGTAGTTGACAATACTAAAACATAGAATACTACATAGAATATGTATAAAATGTATGCGTCGTTTTCTTTCCAGTTGTATGCAGTTGACAATACTACGGGGAACTGGACAATACCCCATAGTAATAAATTTATGCGTCGTTTACTTTCCAGTTCTATGTAGTTGACAAAACTACGTAGAATAATACCAAATAGAATACTACATAGAACAAAAACCACGGACGGTTGGGATTAGAGTTTCAGTCGTAGTTCCAATATTTCTCAAAAGATACCATAAAGGCCATTTAAAACATCAGTTAGCATTGTTTAACACAGGCGGATTGGGAAAGAAATTTTGGTATAAAAATGGGATCGTGACATTGTCTCATTTGATGCTCTCATCAAAGAGATGAGACCATCATGAGACCATGAAAAGCTCAATGATATCATGACTTTATAGGGTGGGGGGGGGGGGGTAGAATTTATAACTCTAAAAAGTCCCTATTCAAACGTGTTACATTCATTCCTATTAGTTCCATCCGAGTTTTCAGGGGGCGCCACGCATTTCATTTGGTAATTTTTGCTAATTTTTCAGCCAAAATCTAAAATAAACTAAATTACAACTAAGATAAACTAAATAATAATTAAATACAAGCTAGTTTCGTTTAGTTTAGTTTAATTTTAGGCAAAAAACTGAGCAGAAATTCCCACCTAAAACTCATGGCTCCCTCTATAAACTTAGACGAAACTAATAGGAATGAACCTAAGACGTTTTAGTAGGGGGTCTCAGTCACAAATTCTCCTTCACAGCATTATAAATTCTTGGTGATAATGCATAGTACAGTTATGAGGCAAAATAGGCTAAAACGCCATTTTGGGCCATTTTTAATGGTAAACTACATACCAACATTTGTTTAACAAAGTAAAATTTCTCGTGACCAGACCACTCACTGTACCAGCCTGGATATACGGCTATGATACGCACATAAAAGCAACAACACCAAAATGGGCCAAAGTCATGTACATTTCTATCCCAGAGATAGGAACATAGACGAGACTACCTATATTTAAAAGACTTAATGCTAGGTTTCACGTAGCATGCTAGACGCGTCGTCCAAGCGTTGCGCTGAACTGAAAGTACGAAGAACGAAAAACCCCAATCGTAGCATTGATTAGTGTATGCGAGAGGCACAAAAACGTGATATCTTCTCATTATTAGATTTACTGGTGTTGCAGCGCTAAACGAACATTATTTTACGGTAATGGTGACTATTCTTGAAGTCTTCGGACGATACAGCTACATCAAAGGATCGTTTAACACATTTTTAATGAGAATTGAAAACGCCGTAGCGTATCATACAGTACAATACACACGTACCTTGGTTGCTCTTCTGTTTGAAATTCATGAAATTAAACCTCCGGAGGCTTTGTTTTGTCGTTGAGTGAAAAAAGAGGTAGGTAGCATGAAGCCATTGTTGTTAAATTTTAATAATTTGGTGTCAATACAGTGTTTTAAGTTTAAAATCCGCCTATCGCGTGTCACACGTACCTTTCACAGTTCAGTCCACATGCTAGAGCAGTTCATTTTTGGGGTGTAAGTAGCGCGACTGGTGGCAGAATCGGCGGCTAACCGGACGACGCGTAGAATTTCTAACGTTAAGCTTTTACATCCAGGTAACCTTGACATAGATAAGCAAGCCATGGCAAACTCCCGGCCCGATCTACAATGATTTAGAGGGGTAGACAATATGGTCGCCACGAAGCGACGTTGCCAAGGTCGTTGCTAAGCGATGCAGACATGGTCATCACATACAGCCAGCCGATAAAACACGGTTTTTGTTCGTAGGTGGCGATATCTACCAGAAGCTAGTAGCGTTTTGTTTAAAAAATAATAATTTAAATTTTACGTAGATTACCGTGACAGATATTTATTAGCTTTAAAATGTTTTCTAATATTTTTTAAAAGTTGCGACTCAGACACAGTTAAGCTAACTCTGCACTTCGAATAAACAGACGTTCGTTTATGGAGAAAGTGTTTTAAGGGGAAAAGCGGCAGTTTCTTTTGCGCTGTAACGGTATCGCCCTCGGCTAACAGAAAGTGGCAGCAGGACAAATCAATAGTTTCAGCGGAATTTTCGGCAGCCACATTGTTGAATCTATAGTCGCGTAGCTTTTGGACTGCCGTATGCCAGAAATCCACTCAGTGGCTAAGGCGGACTAAGGGTGAGTGTAAGGGTCAAAGTGCGCCTATAGAAATACCTACAGATGTTAGGGGACTCTCATTCGATTTTGTTGTCAAATAACTGTTGACCCTCACTTTAGATGTTTGCACTCATGTTTGCCTTCGTGCACTCATGATTGAGAAGATTTCTAGATCAAAACTTCAAGTATTATTAAGTTGGACGCATGATTGCAGAACATGTAAATAATTTGACACCTGCGAGTTGACGGTTGAGCATTTCCAAGGCCAGATCCAGAACGGCTTGTAGTGGGCCGCAGGATGATTTTTCAACGCGTTTCGAGCATTTTATTTTCGTAATTTGACTTTTTTTTCCAAAGATTTCAGCAATTTTTCCATTTTTACTCGCCTTGGACAGGGACGCAGCCCCCCTCAACCCTTCCTTTAGTTTTGCCCTTCAGCATGTAACTAGAACTGCGAGGACAGCATAAGAAATGAGTCATGATTGGAAACCAAAAATTAGATAAAATATGTGACCCCCGGATGTTGGCTTCTCCCGCGTACCCTAGAAACCAGCGTTGCTAACACAGGAAAAATGAAAAGTGCTCGGATCACGGCCAAAATCGGCATGTGCCAGGGAAACGATGCTAGACGGACGGCCCCAGAAGATGGGCGCCCTGGCACCAACCCTGTTCTTAAAAATCATTACTATATTTGTAACCTCTATTGTAAAAAAAGAAATGATATATCAAAAAACCAACACTGGAAACGAGCACCATACAAAGAATGGCTCGTGCCTTCAAAGGAGTGATATCATCAGACTAGAACATTCATAAGTGCAGTACTAATCCTGACTTTCAAGCTCTTTCTGGCTACTTGTCCAGGAAGTTTATGTGATAGGGATGAAACCGTTAGCACGCAGTTACAGCGACGTTTCGTAATCCAAAGTTATTCCGTAATTGGAGCTAAACTCCGCATTATCGTTATCAAAGAAAACGTGGGTCGGAATTTCAGATTTCTTCTGTATAAAACACGCCGTATACCTTTTGCCTTTTCTGAACACGGGAACACGGAATTCGTCATAAAACGCCAGCCATGCTAATTCGTGTGTTATGTTGAAAAAAGAAGCCCAAAGTTTCCAATATCAAAACAACCCGACGTTTCGAGCTGACTCCAGCCCATTATCAAGGGCATAAAAAACACAATACATTTAAATTGCATAACAGCCGAATGCAGACAAAACTGTCTAAGTCAAAACAAAGATGTCACTGTCCTCTTTTTTTTTAATTTTTAATTTTTTAACTCTCCGTTTTAAAAATTGTTCGAATTGTTGTTTTGACTTAGGCAGTGTTGCCTGCATTCGGCTGTCTGTTTTGTGCAATTTTAAGTGTATTGTTTTTTTTTTTAATTCACTTTATAATGACCTGGAGTCAGCTCGAAACGTCGGGTTGTCTTGATATTTTGTGTACTCTGGGCTTCTCCTTTCAACGTATTCCGTTCCAGTGCTTACATTTTCCTAATCCTAATTCGTGAACAGCGCCAGCTGGTAGCAAAGGCAAGAGCTACGGCGCTGGATTAATACGTAATTTAGTTTCGATTTTGAAGTAACTTTCGATTTCGTCACACCAGACCGTGCTTACACCATAACGTCAATCGTAAATACAACTTAACGTAATATTTAGAACTGGATGAATCGACAATTTAGTAGCAGCCGTTATTTTGAGTGAGTGATCGATTCGCATGTAACGAATGACGTCACACTGTTGGTCGTCATTATGCGACTGAAGCGGAGCTTATTCAGAGTTAGTAATAAACGAAGCAGAATGGAACCAACATTACTGCTTACTTGTCCTCTTTATGTCGGCACCATCGGGCTCTTCCTTTGCAAACGTTAGCTTAAAGTGGCACTATTACCGATTGAAAGTCTGCAGAATCTGGCAACATCCAGCGCTATCTAGTACTATCTAGAACTTACTTGCACCAAGCTAAGGAATGCACAACGCCATTTCTTTTCACGAAACAAACAAGCCACGACCTCCTTAATTATTGAATGAAAATTTGATACGACCACGTGCATCTGGGAGCAACTGTAATAGTGAACAATATCACTGCCGCTAGATGGTACCACGTTATTTTCGTTCGCTTGGTGATAGTGCCACTTTAACTTATGTCACTAAATTGCGCTAGGAATCAGTTAGCATCGTTCGTGTGTGCACTGTGCAAGCATCAGTTTAGTTTAATACCAGAGAAACAGCAAAGCCCGAGACTTGTAGCTGAAGAGGAAAAGAAAAAGGGAACACAAGGGAAATGGGGGTGGGGGGGGGGGGGAGTTGGATTACAGGTAGAGCATGTGTTTGTCGAGGGCTGCCTTAAATTTGCCTGTGGTGGTTGCCAAACACACCTCGTCAGGGAGAGCGTTCCATTCATTGATAACACGCACAGAAAAGAAGTTCTTTCTTACTTCGAGTCTTGCATGGGGGGGCTTCCGGATCTTCAGGGAGTTTCCCCGAAGATTGGTAGTAGTAGCGGGCTGAAAAAATTCTGAGGAGTTCATACCATACTTCCAACGCACTTCATATGCTCCAAACCATAAATTGGTGATCAGATATAAAAAAAAAAAAAACTGGTGAACAGGCCGTCAAGAGAATGGTTTGGGCCGTAAAAGTAGTGATATCAAAAGATCAAACGTTCGCCCGTTGCATTACACCAACTAATAGTTAAATGTTAGAACAAATACTTGATCATTGCTACTGCGGTAGCTTTGTTCCAGCAATTCCTTTAACGCCTGATTTATTCGTGGGTGGAGTGGAATTTGAACCTTCAGCTTCAAAACACGCAAATCAAAACAGGAACTGTCACAGCCAAGCAACTGTTGTCTTACGAACACAGTTATTTTTCTCTTAGTTTAGTTAATTCCTTACCTTAAGAAATGTTATTCTTGGCAGTTTCAGAATAACAAAGAAGCTGCAGGTCGTGCGATGTCCGTGGTAACTTTGCGATACTCCTTTCGGCTACATCCTGTTTGACTAACTAACGGAAATTGTCTTACCTCCATATTTCACAGAATCCTTATCCTCTTAATCAAAAGACAAAAGTCAAACAAACGGGGTGGAGACGCACTCTAACGCCAGGAAATGAATAGTATAAAATTCGAAATAAACGAAGAATGAATTACCGACGTGCCCCTTTCCTCACCACGGATCCATGAAAGCTTCTCCCCTCCTCGCCCAAAACGGTTACGTCCCGTTTCGCCAAATCCCGTTTCGCCAACTCCCCTTTCGCCAAAAAGAAAGCAGATTAATGGCTTTTGCCGCAGGGGCCAGTACCGTTTCGCCAAACTCCATTTCGCCAAATATCGTTCACGAAATTTTAGGCACACGAAATATTTTAACACGAACATTTATAACATGATAATGGTCAGATATTATTCACAAACACCCGTTTTGCAGAATCCCATTTTGCAAAACAATTTGTATCAAATTACGTGCCTCGCTCGTCCTGCCGCGGATAAAATGACGTTTACCCTGCGGATAAACACATAACATCAGAAACCACAACTAATAAAAAAATTACTAACAATTGCCTCTTTAACTTCTGCGATGCTAGATTTTTGAAGAATATTTTGATTCTGAGGAACGGGATTCTGCAAAACGGGTATTCCCGTTTGGAAAAGGTTAACCATCACGTGTAATAACTAACTAACTATTCTTAAAAGAGAACCTTGGCATTGACGTAGTGACGTCCAGGCATTCTAAACAATTATATTTAAAACGCACGTTTTTCCGTCTGTATTGCCAGTTTTCAAAACGCTAATAAATCAACTGGGCTTATTCTACCACTGCTTGTCTCTGTTAAATATTTGCCTTTTAAAGCCCCATTACATAGAAATAAGGTATAAATTTCGTGTACGTAACATTTTGTCAAATTCGTTTTGGCGAAATGGGATTTGGCGAAACGGGAGTTCACCCCCAAAACACATACAATGGTGTGATTCTCCCATTATCCGCCACCCTTGCCCCCCCCCCCCGTACCCCACTAAAATTGAAACTTTTAAACTTTAAAAATAAAATTAGGGTCTCACGTTATTCGAAAACAAAAATGAAAACAAACGAAAACAAAAAAGGTTAATAGAACCAAAGTAAGAACTATAAAGAAACACGAATAAGCTATTCTGTAGTTTCAGATACCACAGTGCTGCTGTAGTGATTAATCAAAGTGCTGCCTTACGGCTGTGTTCACATGTTTTTTATTTTAATTAGATTTTGCAGTTTTTACTTTTTTAACACAACAGGTAAGCTATATAATAACTGGTGTAGGCATGCGTCGTATTATTGCTGCTTGGGTAAACGTCATTGCTAAAAAATTGTTAAAGGGCAATTACATCCATTTTGACATGCATGCGTTACTTTTGGATCACTTACACAATAACTAAACACAAGAACTGCGGTAAGAATACGTTACGTACGTCCGATACAACAATTTAATTATTTCATCACCAAAACACGAGTGTGTAGCGTGTGGGCTCGTATGCTCCGGTAAGAGAAATAAATACATAAATAAATAAATAACGACACGGAGTCCGCCATTGTTTCGCTGGAACGCGCAGAAATTAATGCCGGCAGATGTC
>JAHWFP010209878.1:0-11533 GCA_023313725.1 Lithobius niger
AAGAGCAAATTCTTTGAACCGCTCTTCTCAACAGACTTCCGTTACTCATCTGCAACATGACCGATCTGATCATCCTATCTCTTCCCTCGGATGATTCCGCAATTCTGGCCATTTTCCATTGACATCTAGGAATTCTGTCATCTTTAATGAGAACAACATCATTCACCCGGAGTGGACAAGTTGACAAAGGAACATTGAGCTGATTGAAGCTGTGACAAATATTCTTCGCTCCACTTCCTCCAAAAGTTATTTATTAAACGGTTTCTGAGGTACCAGCGTTTTTGTAAATCCTTCTTTGGAAAGACACAATCCATAGATGGGAGTGCATCCAACAACAACCTCCAACTCGACCAAGGAGGAAATGAGAGGGGGGGGGGTAAGGTATTCCGAATCTATAGGGTCCTCTGTGACTGACATTAGTAGACGACTATTAATTACTGCTTCTACTTCTGAAAGCAAGGTAGACAATTCCTCAAAGTCCAGCAGAGCTGATCCTAAGATTCTTCCTAAATGCCTCTTGACCGCACCTACCATTCTCTCATAAAATCCTCCCCACCATGCAGCTTGAGAAGCGATGAAACGCCATTCAATTGCTGTTCTTGTTGAATAATCTTGAATATCTTCATGAGTGATCAAACTCCAGGCTTCTCTTAGTAAATAATCCGTTTGTTGGAAGGTCTTGGCATTATCACTATAAATCAGTTTGCAGAGTCCACGCCTTGCTATAAAACGTTTCAATGCTAGCAAAAAGGGCTTAATACCCTGCGAAGATACAAGTTCTTAATGAATTGCTCTAGTGACTGCGCAAGAAAATACACAAATGTACAATTTCTTCTTCTGTCCGTGTTCTTTGATCAAGCAAGGCCCAGCGAAATCGATTCCTGTGACCTGAAACGGTTCAGACCTACAGACTCTTGCTGCTGGCAATGGAGCTTCCTTCACGAACACAGGCTTCGCATACCATTTCTTGCAAATCACACATTCTCGAATTGCTTTTTGTACTGACTGCCGACCCTTTAACATCCAGACGTGATTTCTCATGCGTACTAAGGTCTCTTGAATGCCACCATGAACCGCTTGAAAATGCTGTTCTAAAATAAATGACAGGATAATTGGTTAAAGGCAACAATATTGGATGTTTCCTGTCCTCCATCATCGCTGCATATATCAGCCGGCCTCCCATTCTCAAAAGCCCATCTTTCCCCATAAATGGGTCAAATCAGAGCAACCTTGATTTTTGATCAACCTTTTAATTTTGCCGTAAAGCCTTACATTCAGGGAAAAAACACTCTTCTTGAATGATTCTAAACCAATAGTTGGCTGTCTGCTTTAACTAATCAGCTGACAAAAATAACTGACTGGAAACGTCAACTTCTGCAATTATGCAGAAACCGCTTTACCCAGGCAATAATACGTGTAATTTTCAGCCAACTACTAAACTTGTTGTAGTCTAATAATGGAAGAGATGTTGAAACTTGTTGAACTTCTGCCGATTTTTCTTCCCACACCATTTGGGATAAACTGCCTGGCAGTTTTGTCAAACCATCCATTGGCCAAGATTCGGACTCTAGCCCCAACCACAATGGACCTTTCCACCATTGTGATAAAAACTTCAATGACTGACCTCTCATTATTAAATCAGCTACATTATGACGCGAAGCGCAATAATTCCATTTGTCGTTAGCTGATAAGGACTGTATTTCTTGGACTCTCCTCCCCCCCCCCCCCTCCCCCCGCGGGCGGGGGGGGGGGGCCCTCTCAACCAATCCAAGGCTACCTTGGAATCCGCCCAAAAGAAGGTCTCTAAGTCGTTTGCACCCAGGGCCTTCCGAATATGACTTGCCAATCTAGCACCAATCAGGCATGACATTAACTCCAGTCTAGGTATGCTCATCACATGTAACGGTGCCACTCTTGACTTAGGAGTAACAAAAGTTGTGGAAAAACTTGAATTCTTTGACGGCAACCTCAATTATGCCACCGCTCCATACGCCTTTGGATTGGCGTCGCAAAATACATGCAGTTGGCTTTCGGTAGAATTTCCTTCTGAAGTGGCATACCATCTTGGCAGTTTGATCTCTCCTAAAAACTGCAAGTCTTGCTTTCACAAGACCCACCTCTCTTGCAGTTCACTGGGTAAGTCCTCATCCCAACCTAATTTCAAGCGCCAGACATCTTGTAACAGACACTTGGTTGCTATTGTTTTCGGAGAAATGAAACCCAGTGGGTCGAAAACTCGTGCTAGGGTTTCTAAAATCCCCGTTTGGTATCTTCACTATTTTGTAGTGATAAAGCTGCGTCGGCTTTCAACAAGAACGTATCTTCTATGGGATTCCACACCAAGCATAAGACTTTTAACAGTTCTATCGGCTCTTCCGTAGCGACAATACCTTCAGCCTTCCACAATTCACGAAGACTTGCATCGTTGGTGGCCCATTTCTTCAGCAACATATCACCCTTGGCCATCAACAAATAAGTTTGTTTCGAAATCCAAGGAGCTTTCTGGGTAGAGTCCGCACCAGAAAGTAAATCGTCGACATATGTATTTTCGTCTATTATCTTTCGAATCTCAGGTGTAGAATCTGCGCGAACCTTAATGTGAAAGCGAATTGTTGCCGCAAGCAGAAAGGGGCTAGACTTTATACCGAATAGTACGCAGGTCATTCTGAAAACTTCAGTTTTGGTTCTTTGCCCATTTTCCATTCTTCGTCTGTCCATAGAAATTTTGTAACATCACGGTCTTGAACTTGCAATTCTACTTGAAGGAATGCCTTCTCAAGATCGCTCGATATTGCTACTTTGTTCCATCGAAAACGAAGTAACAAGCCAAAAATGAGTGGATTTAGACTCGGTCCCGCGTGCTGACATTGATTCAACGAGAGACCAGAACCACTACTGGAAGAAGCATCGAATACAATCCTCAGTTTCGTAGTTTTACGGTCTTCCTTCAGAATTGGTTGGCGTGGCATGTAATACACGGCTCCATCTCTTAAAGTATCAATTGAATTCGCTACTGAATGGTTGTTCTTCAGATATTTGTAGATGCCCATCTGGTAGCGTTCAAGTAACACTGGAGCCTTCTGTAATTTAAATAACAAGCTCCGTAAACGTTCCTTGGCTAACCCAAAGTTCGAACATAACTCAGACTTGTTAACATCCCATGGGATTTGTACTTGATATCGGCCATTTTTAAAAACTGTTGTTTCTTCAAATTTCTTGCGTACTTCTATTTCCTGCAATGAAGCAACCGACTTGTCTTCTAGGGCCATTGTCCCACTGGAATCCAGCTCCCAAAATCTGTCAACCTGTCTGTTCAATTTCTCTTGATGAAAGTCCTTCGTTAAACAAAGAAATGACAATGCTGAAACAGGTGACGGTTGCGACTGAACCATGGTACTACCTTGCAGTAACCATCCGAATATTGTTTCAGTAACCATTAAAAAGGGGCTTAACCTCTTCATGTGACCCGTTAAAATTCGCCAATAAAAATCAGTGCCCAGTAAAATGTCCACAGAAACATCTTGAACTTGAACTTGAACTTGAATCTACACCAACAGGAAGCTCAATAGCTTTTCGCGTTGGGAAGGAGTTTACCAGTTCTTGTAGTGGTACGGGTCTAAGACACCAGGCAAGTAGGCGTCAGGCGTCTTTTGAAGCATAGGACAGAAGGTGCCTGTACAACATCAGCAGGGAGTCAAACACGGAATGGTAGGGAGAGTTGGCGCACCCGCGAGTTACATCGCCGTTGGAAAAGCTTTTTCCCGTTGTTCCTGGTGGGTTGGCCCTCACTGAGTGTGAACCAGGTTGCTGCGATGTTGCTTGAATCACGTAAGCACTTATAGGTAAAGATCAAGTCCCCTCTTGATCTCCTGTAAAGCAGAGTTGGTAGTCGTAATACCTTCAGGCGCTCTGCGTAAGGTAAGTCGTGGAGTCCGTTGACGACTTTGGTAGCACGTCGTTGTACCCTTTCCACTTTGTCTGCATCACCCTCATATCTAATCCTGGCTTGGTTGCCGTATTCCAGAGTAGTGCGTACAAGTGCGCAGTAGAGCCGGAGGAAGGTTATCCTATCGGGGAACTGGAAATTTCTTTTAATGATTGCCAGTGCCTTGTATGCTTTGGAGACCACGTAGTTGATGTGCGTTGAGAATGAGAGCTGGGAGTCAACGATGATCCCAAGGTCTTTTTGGCTGTTGCTTATTGCGATGGGGGGAGCACTTGGTGACACGGAGAAGTTGATTACTAAATACAGATGCAAACCTATTTACGTTGCCTTTTGGACTTATATGTCAGACTGCCTGAGCGGGGAATCGAACCCAGGACCTTTGAAATGAAAAGCCAAGGTCCTACCGCTGAGCCAGACTGACACAGTTTATTAAGTGATCTGAACCAAATGGGACAATGGCACACTTGGCTGCATTCAGAGACATTTTCATTCTGTTAACCCAGCTTGCGAAATTGTGGATGTCGTTTTGCAAAAGGTCCATTTGGTCGTGGTTGGTAACTGCCGAGAAAATTTTTGTGTCATCGAGGAAAACACAGTGGTCGCTTTTCACTACTTCAGATACGTCATCGATAAAAATAATGAAAAGTAATGGGCCAAAGACTGATCCTTGAATAGTTCTGCTCTCTACCTTCTGGGACGAGGAAATGAAGCCATCAATGACGGTGCATTGCTGTCTTCCTGTTAAGAAGTCCGCAATCCACTGGATGGTTTTGCCCCCAATATATTTTTTGGCGACTTTATCGATCAGTAGGTCATGAGGAATAGTATCAAAAGCCTTGGCTAGGTCAAAGTAGGCTGCTGCAACTGGGAGATGCTCGTCGACCCATTCCGTGACTCGGTCAAGAAAGTGCACAAGGTTGTGTACAGTAGAATAACCCGGCAATCCACCATACTGGTTAAGGTGAAGGAGCTTCTTATTAAGCAGGTGATCAAGTATACGTTTGCAAAGGATTTTTTCCAGTCCTTTGCAGAGGATACTGGTCAGGCTGATTGGGGTGTAGTTCGCAGGGTTGCTTCTGGATCCGGATTTGTGTATAGGAGTGATGAAGGCCTGTTTCCAACCAGATGGTAGTTTGCCTTCGCTGATGGACTTCTGAAAAATTAAAAGAACTGGAATTTTGATGACGTCTTCGAGCTCTTTAAGGATCAGGGGATGAAGCCCATCTGGTCCTGGTGCTGAATGAATCTTGAGGCTTTGAAAGAAGTTGTTGATGTCATTTTCACTGATAATAATGTCATTTAGACTGGGTAAGTCGTCTGGCGGTGTTGGAAGGGTGAAGGTCCCAGGTCACCAGGTCCCATTAATTGCGACCAACTTTGAGAACGTTTATTGCGTAAGTAATTTTCAATGCGATCCGTTTCCTGTAAGTAAACTCCATCACAAATACTAGGCACTTAAAAAGCTTCTATTTGTAGTTGTACATAGTTACTTCCCGCAAGCAACACAGGAATGCGACGACTCACTTGCGATTTACTGTGGTCACCGAAAGTATGCACCACAAGTGTTTCTTCTTGCGGTGACGTAAGACCTAACTTCTTAACAATCCGATCGGTACAAACGATCGTTCTGAGCCATCATCCAGTAGCATGACAACTTGCTCCATTCCATGTTTACTCTTTATCCAGACACGTATAGTTTGCAACACAGACATATCAGATGTATGTTTCTTTAAGCATTTGCGTGACACGTTGCTGCAGTAAGTAGAGACTTGGTTTGATCCTTACGCTTCGACGATTCTTGCGACTCTCTTTTACGGCACAAAAATGTATCGTGCGATTGCTGACAAGTGTGACAAACAACTGGCACGCGACATGAGGAACTTTGATGAGATTTTTTTAAGCAATTGAAGCATCTTCTAAATTTCCGCAACGCGTTATAACGAGAAGAATTCGCAACTACATCCACACACATGGAAGAAAAATGAGCGGCACTGTTACAAAACGCACAGAAAGGTGTTTCTGATTGTTGCGATATTGGTACCTTGTGTTGCGACTAGTGCTGACGATGTGCTGAAACTTGCTTCATTTTTTCCAAAGTGATTGAGGCTGTCTTCTCGCGCATTTTCTGTCGAAATCCTAAAAACTACAAATATTTATCAACTCGGTTTTGATGAAATCCAGCAAGATGGCTATGTCGACATTTCCGCGCCTGCATGGTTTACGATTCCACTCTGTTAAAAGTGACGTAGGTATCTACTTCAATAAAATTGGGCACAATATTGCTCCCATTGAGGACACATCTGTCCCAAATTTGCTAACACTCTCATGCTGACTTAAACTCTTCCAATAACCTGCGTAAATCTTGGCCATCCCTAGTCATTTTAATGGGGGCAGTCTTTAACAGCTTGTTAATGTGTTCATTAACCAACACTTCCTTCCGGCCATATTTTTCTTTTAATAAACTCTTGGCTAAGTTGTAGTTCGCTTCCATTAAATTCAACCCTTCAATTGTCCGGGCTGCATCCTTAACCAGTAATCCACGCAGATAATTAAATTTTTCAATTTTTGAAATTGATGAGTTTGCAATCTATTCTTGACTGAAACTGGTCCCAAAATCGTTCCCAGTCGCCTTGTTGTCTGTCAAAATTGCGTACTTGTAACTTCGGCAGTTTTACATTATTATATAGACGTCGCCCCTGCAGCCACTGGCGCTGGTGTCACTACCTTGCTTCTGGCTAAAAACTGGTTTGCCTTTATTTTTTCAGCAATTATACGATCTACCTAATCCTCGTTTATTTTTAATTCACTATCTAGTTCTGCTGCGTAACTCAGCTCCTCGATTTTTTGTAGAATCGGAATCAGCATTAATTCCTTGGCAATTAATTGGTTTAAGCTTATGCCACCTCGTCCTGGTCTTTCTCATCAATATTTTTTGCCAATTTCACACATGTATTGTCTATAGAATCCTTCCTTGATATTCGACTCTGCTTCAGTTGATTTAAATTCATGATATTTGCCTACAATCAATCTACTTGCGTATGCATAAAATTATTTTCCTTCAATTATGCGTTAGATTATAAAAGATTGACTGGCACAAAGGCCCGGGTTTTGCCACCCACGTTTCACCTTTGGCTTAATTAAACAAATTTACGCAACTAACACAGCCTTTTCTCTTAGTTTCCTCTTTGACATTAATACCATTCACTCGAAAAAAATATTATGGGGAAATGAACACGTAACTTTAAATGACGTTTTGCACTACATAAATAAAATGTTTGCATCGGCTTATTTTCGTCTTTTTCCGACTTTCAACTGCAGTTGTTTTCTTCTGTTTTGCGAGGTTGCCTACTTTACGTTGCCCTGATCCCGTTCACATTGGTTTCAGCACCAAAACATGTTGCCTGAAGGAAAAAGGAAAAGATGACACCTAACCGAACCAGAGGATCCCTAGAGAGTGAAAGGCATTAACCTGAGGGTACGACTTACGCTACCTTAATACTATGGTAGTCCTTGCCCAACCGGCTCGGATTTGAGTCTAACCAGCGGCTCATATCTAGCTTTACGAGAGCCAGACATCCCTGTAACTACCTAGCAATTATGTTGTTAGTAGCAAGCTATCTTTCTCCTCTAAGGACCATACAAACCTGGTTCGGTGACCATAGGCAACCCTGGGTAACGCACTCGTAACCCTTCACCACATTGGACACAACATGGCAGCTTTAGGCTTATGCCTAACGTTACGCCCAACTTATGACGTCATTAAAAATAAATACGGAGAAAAGGCTGGTGATGTTGCTGGGAGCGCAGTCCCAAACGAAGTGATCTTTAATTAACAACAATTGATAATACATGAATAATGCTCGAGAGCGTAACAATATCAAGTAGACATAACCAACAATACTGGCACTACGAACTATACTATAATGAATATAAAAACCCCCCAATATGGTGCTCTCAAATAACAACCCCTTAATCCACTATTTAGCAGACATTTATGCACACTTTGAATTCGCAACAGACCCTGATGGGGTTTTTCCCTGTCATTCCCGGCCTCGACCTTTCACTATAACCACCTTGGATCTCCCTTTCGATGCGTCACGGAAGGTTAAAAAGAAAGTCAAGAAAGACAAGCAAGAACCTCATGCGACCTTCATCTTTCTAATGGCAGCCTTGAATCTCCCTTTCGTTCTACCACAAAAGGCTCCTAGCACAGTCAACAGAAAAGAGCAGAACCGTCATGCGACCTCCACTTGTCATCAGGGCCGCGTCGAATCTCCCTTTCGTTCTACCACGAAAGGCTCCTAGCACAGTCAACGACAACAAGCAGGACCTTCATGCAGCCTCCACTTGTTATCAGGGCCGCCTTGAATCTCCATTCTGTTCCACCACGAAAGCAGAAAAGAAGTCGTGAAAGACATGCAAGTGCCTCATGCAGCCTTTTTCTTTCATCATGGTCACCTTGGATTCCCTCTCCCCCCTTCGTTCGCACCACTAAAGGCTAATAGCACAGTCAACGCAAAACAAGCAGTTCCCGCACACAGCCTCCACCTGCCAATAGGGCCGCCTTGAATCTCCCTTTGTTCCATTACGAAAAGGTTAAAACAAATCACCGAAAACATCAAGCCTTTTATGCGGCCTGGGCATTTCACCATGGCCACCTTGAATATCCCTTTCGTTCCCACCAGAAAGGTTAATGGAAGTCAACAAACACAAGCCAGTCTCTTTTCCGGCATTACCCAGCCTTTCGTCCTACCATGAAAGGCTTCAAGAACAAGTCAACATGGATTTGCAGGTCCTTTAAGGAGCCCCAACCCCTCAAGTTGGCCATCCCTTACGCACCATCGCGAAATGCCAACAAACAAGTAAAGAAGACCATTCAATCAAATCCGGGGTGGTCTCACACCCCACTCCATCCCATCTCCAGAATCGCTTTGATCCAACCTTTCATTCTACAATGAAAGGTTTGCACCAGACCCAACGAACATCAGTAAACAGGCTCACATCTCAGGTCCTCTCAAAAAATCTATATATATATAATTGCACAACTTCCGCAAGGCAGCCATCGGCAGCAGCCAAAGAGGGAGCAGCAGCTGCGTACGATGCCATCTCCACTCTCCAGGCCAGCAGCGCGAACATACGATGCCATCTACCGACCGAACGGCAAATTAAATGAGGGGGGGGGGAGGGGAGCGAGACGACGCGGAATGAGCGAGCGAAGCGAGCGACTCCGCTAGTAAACAATAAAAACGAAAGACTCAAGCAACTAAGATAAATTCAAAGAAGATAGACAAGAAGCAGAGAAGAACCTACGGAACCCTCAACTGGCCCGATAAAAATCCGCCGTCTTGATAAGGCCATCAGACAAACCAACAAAGGCCGTCTCTCCAACCCTTTTGTTTTCACTCGCATCGCTTCAACGGCTTTTCATTCCTTGGCATCCTAAACAACCTGACCCTTGCGACCTCCGTTCAGCTTTGGCTGTCACGAGTGCTTACCGTCATTCGACCCCAACCATCTTCCATTGGGACTCCTGCACTCTGGTCAAACGATGAACACTGGCTATAGGAGATGTCAGCGCAAACATGGCACGCTTTCATCGGTCTCTTCTACTTACCAAAATCAATCTACATCGCCCTTTCTCCAGTTACGTTGATACCACCAACACGAACAACAAACATCAACAAGCTAGTGTCAGCCAGCGTTACTACAGACACGGTCATCTCAATGTCCCTTTTGTTACACTCTGCCAACCAAACAGCAACTCATGGAATATCAGAACCGACTAATCAAAACAATAAATTACAGCATCAATTCGACGATCTCCACCAACCTTTGTAGCTGTTTCCCGCTACCGCAAAAAGGCTGAACTCACATGACGCGTCATTTCAAACATAAGAAAAAAGGGGAAAAAAATAGACCAAATAAAAGGTCAAACATTTATGTTTCAACAGACAATTCAAGAAAAAATCCACTCTAGGGCTGAAACCCAAACCTTTCACTTTCCCTCTTCAAGCCACGAAAGGCAGACGCCCAATGGTACCACCTTATGAGAAATTTGTACACCTCAACCTTCCCACCATGCTAAGCGCGAATTTGGCGGGAACACATTTCCTTTCACGCTGCTAACCACAACGCTTACACATCGTCAGACGATCGTCACCCACCAAAATGGCTAAAGTACGCGGAGGCCTTTCGCAGAAACCATCTAACAGAAATGTTGAACTTTCTGGCAACTTATCCTCCGTTCCAACAACAATTGAAACGTGCAAGTGTTCCGGAATTGTGACAGAAAAGCCCAGACGCGACCCACATCAAGCCTACCAAGTCCTACTGTGACTTTTATCGCAACCCTTGTGCGACCTGCTTAATTATCAGCAAAGTGGAATGGAAGAAAATATTTGAAATGCAAAACAAGTCATCAAAAATTTCTCCACTTTTACTGATTCCTTTCCACACCCACAAGTTTGAGATCGATCTTGGACCACTCTTGAATATTTTAATTGAACTAAATTGGCCAACAACGTTCACCCCGATTGTGAGATGTCTTAGCTTGGTGTAACACTGTTAAAGCCTTCAGCTGAAGCAACTTGATTGCTATCATCCTTTCATTGTTGTCAACCTCCCAAGACTGTTGCATGTCTCTGTTGGCCGTACTTCTTGCTTTCTCGCCTTGTTCAATGTAACAACCGAAGCACTGCTGTTTTTTTTTTCGCCTTTAACTCCCCTTTAACGAAGTATGCCGCTTTAGAGTTGTCTGTACCAGGAACGACATGAAGATTAGTCTCCAACACAATTCTGCCCTTTGTTCCACTGTTCTTACTGAGTCCTGATCCCATGCGGCCAGTTGTCGAACTAGTGTCCGTGTTAACTTTTGCTGAAAACGTACGTTAAAAATTGCGCTGTGCAGGTTTTTACCTAATAAATATGCGTGAAAAATATTCCCTTGGGCTGCTAATAGTCTAAGCATGCGTTAATTTGCAAGAACTAGCGTTTAAATGATTTTTAAACGAGGAAGACATTTTGTTCCTTGATCCAAGGCTGACTGGATTCTTTTGCGTATCTTTGCCTACCGACTCTACTTCACTTCTTACACGTGCCAGGAAGTTAAAGCCTCTTAGCACTGCTTTGGTAAAATAAGATTTTGGCCGCCATGTTAATTCAACTTGCTTCGAGCTCAAACCTGAGACGGCCTTGTGCAAATGGCGGAATACAAAGCGAGAGTGACAACCAGGGCCGTGCCGTACGGGGGGGCATGACTAACAGGGGCGCCAAATTCGGGTGTTCAAATATAGAAAAAAAATTTATTTTAAAATTTATTTTAACTGATTAGCAATTATAAGAAGTTAATGTACCAAAAAAAATGTCACCAGAATTCATCAACTAGCAGTAACCGTTGTGCAGGTCTGGTATTTTCTTCCCAATGGCCTTAAATCTCCATCCCATTTCCGTAGTAAGCCAACCCATGCCTACCACGTGACTCATAACCCTCGGTAAAGAGGAAGCGTAGTAAAAACGTGGGCAAGTTGCGGGTGCGTAGTATCAGAGCCCCCTAAGAAAGGAAGGCCGAGTCAACCGTAGCTCCCGCAA
>JAHWFP010209879.1:0-13702 GCA_023313725.1 Lithobius niger
ATAAGTCCGATCAGCTTCTCATAGGGCTAATTTTTAACTGTACTCTTTGTTTTGTTCTAGGAATACAACAAACACCCCATTTAACGCCCAACAAAAGCACGTTTCTTTGTTGCCAAAGATCTTAACCTGATAATTTAGCATTACATTCCTCGAATGTGATTGTTCCCCTGGAGGTTTCTTCCGGTGTACGGACGCCTGCTTGCATGCCCCTACCGCGCAGGCGCGTGGCAGTCCTCCCTTAGAAAAGCGACAGCGTGCACGCTATCGGCATTCATTTTCCTCCAGCGATCGCGTCGTCTATCGCCTCCATGTTCGCCCTCCGGCTCTAACGCCGCCATTGAGATCCCGTTACCGTAGCTCCCGCCTCCTCACGACACGCTCTTCGGCCCGTCTCCGGTCTGCCCATAGCCGGGACGTCGCCGTCGAGTCCAGCCTTTCGCCCCTCCCACCACGACACTTGAAGCTCCACGTCTCACTGGGCCAGCCATGGAAGCCGTCGCGATCTGGATCGTCCATCGACGGCCTCTGCCTCCGACTCCCTCGCCGGCTATCGTCTGCGTCGCTTCCGCACGCTCCCGGCCCGTATCCGGTCTGCCCATAGCCGGGCCGTTGCCATCGAGTCGGGGTTGTTGCTCCGTTCCTCGACCTAGACTTTTGAAGCTTCACGTCTCACCGGACCAGCCGTGGGAGCGGTTGTGAACTAGATCGTCCATCGACGGCCCCTGCCTCTGACTCCCTCGACGTCTTGCACGCTGATGTCATAGCTTCCGCACGCTCCACTCAACCCGTCTCCGGTCTGCCCATAGCCGGGATGTCGCCGTCGAGTCGGGGTTGTTGCTCTAGCCTCTCGCCTCTCCCGCCTGACATCGAAGCTCCTCGTCTTTCCAAGCCCGCCATGGTTGCAATAATGGACTGAATCGCCTATCGTCAACCCCTGCCTCCGGCTCGCCTTCTTTCATCCGCTTCACTGATGCTGTAGCTACTGTACGCTCCACTCTCCGGCCCGCCTCTGGTCTGCCCATAGCTGGGACGTCACCGCCAAGTTGGGGCAGCAACCGTGAACTGGATCGCCCATCGACGGCCTCTGCCTGCGGTTTCCCCGCCATCTTTCGTCCGCCACATTGACGCCCATGCTTTACCTCGGCTCGCTCTTTGGCCCTCCGCTACGTGTGCGCCATCACGGAACTCCGATGCCAGCCAAGCCTCAGCGTCTTTTGTCCGCATATTTGCTGCTGTAGCCCCCATAAGGGGCCCTACGTCTGAACTTCCCCCAACTGCTTCTCTTCCGATTTTCTGGGTCACCAGTTAGTGTTGTCACCAATGAACTTGTCCTCGGATCCCTCCCTGCAACCTTCTCCGAGCACCAGTTCATCTCGACACCGCCCTGACGCTTCTTGACGACGTCGCCGCTGCTCTCCCATCCTCCACTTCTTTTGTCCGCCTCACGGTTGCGGTGCCTTTTTTGTCCCAGGGTGAAGTCCCGTTAAGCTGGGAGCCTTTTGCCCGCTCCACATCTCCCGCCCGCTTCTCCACGTCTCTCGTCCATTTTACGATTATGATGCCGCTCTGGACGGGACGTAAGTCCACTCACCAAGGAACTCCGAAGACGGTTGCCCTGCCACTTAGGTGACCTGCCTAGGTAACCTCCGGCTACGCTGCATTACGCCCACTTCGCATTCATGATCCGCACGACCCTCCGCCTGCTTGCCGGATCGCCGTTCCATCGGCACCCTGACCCATCGGCCGTCGCCCTGCCTTGATGTAGTCCTGGCTACCCGCTGACCTCGTCGCCGGCTCCTGTCCGCCCACTCATTTGTCGCCCCAGCCTACCGCACGCCGGTCTTCGCTTCACCCCGATGACAATCAGATTTTTTCTTCCATTCAGCCTGCTGGTCTCCTCCCGGAAGATCCCTCTCCCTACGGCCGGCCTCCTGCTCCCTTACATCCGACCGAAAGCTCATGGTTGGTCCAGCCCACCACTCAAGCCTTCATGCTGGTCCTCGCTTCACCACGTCTAGACTGCTCACTGGCCGTAAGGCCCCACGCTCCGACCGAAAGACGGCTCTCCTCATACCATATGGCCCTCCGGACCGCCGTAGTTCCTCTCCCGCCTTTCAATCGGCACAAGTCTCCGCTTCTTCTTCCCAGCTTGACACCGTCTAAAAGCTAACTCCTACTTTCAGCCGAGAAACCAACAGCGCTTCGGGCGGTCTCCCCTCGCTCCCGCTCCCCTTCCAGTCGGCACAAGACATCGCCTCCTCTTCTCAACTTGGCAGAAACTCAACACGGAATTTCTATACTTCATTGGAACCGGCTTTCGGCTGACAATCTTACTTCAACCAATGGTCTGTCACAAACCAATCAGCCCTTCTGCCGAAGGTGGCCTTCACTCATCCATCCCCTCGACCGTTTATCTCCGGGAAAACCCAACGCCCTGATTTAAACTATCATAGGGTATTCTTCTACCTTTTCGAAAACAACCGCAACTCTGCTTACTCCGCTCGATTGAGTAGAAATGACTGACGACTAGTTGTTTACAACCCCCCGGGTCCTTCCTTAGCCCAACTTCTTCTCCTCTCTGACCCGCATGGATCCACACAAGAGTTAATTGACCATGGTAACTTATAACATTCAGGGCATCTCCGCATGAAACCCATCTTGAGGGAATGCATCGACCTCCACCTCACACAACCTGACGCAAAGGTCGCAAATAAAGACGGACTACACCGGCTGCAACCTATTGTTGCAACCTGTACAGTAGTCAATCCCCCTTAAGCACTCAGAACGAAGCAGAAGTAAGGCAACCACAATGGAAGCTAAACATTCACAATGGAAGCAAGCCAACCGATGTAAGAGGGCAAAAGACCAAACTACGAAGTTCATCAACTGTTCTGAACAAAGTGCGAAGTTTCCAACAACTTTTTGGGGAACAGCCTGCTTGCATCCCGGGGCGCTCGTGAGGGTGGTGCCCGCCACCAAACTTGACGAGGTCTCCTGATAATGCTTAATTATCAGGTTAAGATGTTTTGGCAACAAAGAAAGAACATTTTGCCGGCCCCCAGCCAGGCCGGCTAAAAATTGTTTCTTTTTGGCCTAAAACATACTTAACCTACTCCCGCCCTGCCTCCCCTCTCGAGTCACCACCTGACATATTGAGAGTAAAATGAATGCCGATAGCGTGCACGCTGTCGCTTTTATAAGGGAGGACTGCCACGCGCATGTGCGGTAGGAGCATGCAAGCAGGCGTCCGTACACCGGAAGAAACCTCCAAGGGAACAATCACATTCGAGGAATATAATGCTAAATTATCAGGTTAAGTATGATTTTAGGTAAAAAAGAAACCATTTATAGCCGGCCTGGCTGGGGGCCGGCAAAATGTTCTTTTTATACTTTAAATACATATATTTTTATCCATCAAATACTGGTTTAGCGATATACGGTCACTTTTTTATATTTAAAGTATAAAAACGTGCTTTTGTTGGACGTTAGTGGGGTGTTTGTTGTGTTGCTTGAACAAAGCAAGTGTACAGTTAAAATTGAACCTAATGGGAAGATTATAGTACGTGAGCAGCGTTTGTTTGTAGTGAAAAGTGCAATTTTTGTCCTTGGAAAAATTGGGGCCCTTCTTATGATTGTTACTATAAAATATTGTTGGTAGTGACGCTCGCGGAGTTGTTTATTTCCTGGCCGCTCCTATTTTGTGCTAAGTCCCTGTGGTTTAGTACCTTCCGAAACTGCAATCACAGCTCAGCAAAATCGACAAGCTCAACAGAGCACTCGTTAGTCGTATCTTTAACGTGACCAGACGTTGCTAATTGATGGGACCAGGCTAGGCTAATGGATGTGACCAGGCGTGAGCAATGCCAAATTGCAAACTATCTCGGGGAGGTGGTTGTGGGGATTGCCAGTGGTGGAGCTTTTGAGCATGCACGATTGCCAGAAACGGACTAATCGCTGACGATGGTTGACGTAAGCAATCCAAATCAACACGGCTATAATAGGAAATGAGCTGAACTGTCCCAACAGTGGTGCGTTTGGTTCGTTCTGTTCGGTGCTTTAGGAAGGTACCGAATGTCACAATCGGAAGAACTACTATTTCTCTTGAATTTTCGGTGGTTGAAGCTGTGCACAGGATATTAAATACACATTTGTTGTTCCGACCACCTTTATCAGAAGCGCAAACACAAATTACAGTTCGAAGGTCACATCAGTGTCGGTGCCAGTCAAATCAGCCATGTCGACTCGTGTACCACTGATCTGTATGGTAGTTGAGTTGTTTTTGCCTCAGGTGGTTGAGGTCTGAGAAGTCTGGTGGAATCTGTTGTCCTATTTTCCCATAGGCAGGGCTGGAGATGTTTATAAGTGAGGCCGCCCTCTGTGTTTAAAAATGCCTCGTGGCCAAGGGATTCAAGCCCTCTCAGTTAGGACTCACTGGAAGAGTTGGATTGATGAACTGTAGCAGCTTCCCAATCGATGACATCCCCAGGATTAACATTCAGATGCATGGTAATTCCATTAATGGCTTTTCTCTTTCTCATGACTCCTAGATGTTCCTTGATCCCTGCCAGAAGTTGCGTTTAGTCTCGCCAATGTAACCACATTTACAAGAGATGCACAGAATCCAATACACCACTCCCCTCCACCATTCCAACATGTGCTACAGCAAGGTGTTTTTTCTTACCACAGAAGTCCCCGAACCTGAAGATCTGATTAGGAAGACAGTGCAGAAGCCTCTTTTGAATACGACACTGTCACCTGATGAGGGACCTCCTCCTCCCCAACCCCCTCTTAGTGTTCCCTCCCCCTAGTTATTCCATCGACCGGTTCCCCCCAGTGAATGGCACTGACACTAATGTAGCCTTGGCACTGTAATTTGTTTTCGATGTAGGTGGTCGGAACAGCAAATAGGTATTTAACATCCTTTACACAGCTTAAACAACCGAAAATTCAAGAGGAATAGTAGTTCTTCCGATTGTGACATTGTGTTCTTTTCCCTGCTTACAATCTTGTAAACATTACAAGATGGGAGATGGGGAGGCCATTTATCCCTCATAAACAAAGGCATTTTTAGAAATCTTGGCTTCCGTATGGGCCACTTGTGAAAAGTTCATCCTCTTAGTGTAATTATTTTACAGCATTTTCTACAAATTTCTTATGTTTTTTGATATTTATGAAACAAAACAAAATTTTGTGACAATTTTATGACTTTTCGATAAAATCAAAGTATTGTATGACATGTGGGAGCCCCGGTAACTGGTAAAAATTCAGGAGAGGAAAACTACCAAATCTTGCATCACCACTTTCTGCTGTATCTTTACGAACTATTATTGTTCAAAAGGAATTTGTTACCAGGTAGCCTAGGAATGTGGACTGATCACCCTATCAAGACATCAAAGTTTACTAATGAAATTTTGCTTTTACAAAAACTTGATTGTTCACCATTGAGCGATATCAGTTGATTGAGATTTGTTCACTTACAGAAAGTTGAGTTCTCAGTATAGCCTTACCAAAATTACTAAACAGCCTATTTGGCTTTAGTAGGTGAGAGTTCAATATTGTGTATTTGATAGATTGGGTTTGTATGTCGTAAGCACTTGATGGGAAATTCCTATCGAACATAATGTTCACCTTATTTTCATAATAAATTGTTTTCTGTACAAAAATAAGTTCTAACCTTATTACAAATGAATGCGTGCTTACCATTATCATAATTTCTATATGCTGCAATTTATAGCATTCCTTCTCGTAATGCAATCTCCCCTACAGAAGAATTCCTCATAAGCCTATGCCTGGCAGCTCGGTAGCCTTGATAAGCGCATGCGTGACGCACTCCTATAAAGGCATTGGCATGGGACTGTGTCTCATCTTTCTTCTCTAGCTTCCATGGCATGTGGTCGCTCTCTCCAGCTCTCCGTATCCTTCTCATTTGGCGCTTAGAGGCCTTTTGTACTACTCTTGACCTTCGGTCAATATTCCACGTTCGTCACATTTGAGGCTTACGCCTGCTTGCGACCTTCACTGTCCTTTCGTTTTGACCACAGCATTTGGACATCAAGACCTCTTCACCTGTCGTTGCATCTTTGACCAACCTTCTTCCACAACAGGATCCTTGTCTGCAGTTCTCTTCGGTCTCTGTCCACGGTTCCTCCAGCCAACGACCCTGTTAAAAGGAACCATGGTAACCGCAAAACACCATTCAAGATGCCTCTGGTCATCCGACACTCCTGTAGTTAGATGCGTCGTCAACACTGTTTCCACCTTAGTCCCTCGGACCAGTCCCTGAGGCCTGACACTCTGTCTCCTACGCTCTCCATCAATGCATCTTCTGTTTGTTTACAGGGCACCGCGGCTAAGTATTCGGACCCAGACCGAGGCTGGGCCCGGTGCCGTTTCCTGTGATACACTTTCGGTTCCCTGTGTTCTCGGTCAGAACTCCTTCATCTACCAGTGTCAATCTGCCAGTGTCTTCCTTCTGTCGGCACGACGAGTTCCTCTGCAACTCCTGGATTCATTCCTGAGTACATTTATCGGCAACTCCTGCCGCCGGTCGCCTGTCTCTTGTTAACAAAAACCTAGCTGTTATCACTTGGATCCTCCATTCGGTCCCTGACTCGTCGTTTCCTTAACCTTGGTCCCCTCGAACCTCAGTTCATGGTTCCCCAGACACTTGGGTCTGTTAAGGAAGCCCAAGGGAACTGTAGTTTTACAATTGAAGCATTTACGTTCGCCGACAATTCCTGCCTTCTGTCTTCTGTCTCCTCGAACCGCCTCTTTAGGTAAACCACCGACATTAGCGTATGCCTCGGTCCACGGTCCCGCACCCCGGATCTCAGTTCCCCGGGCCCATAGGCCTATTCAAGACATCCAAGGGAACCGCAGTGTTGTTCCATATCGCTCTATAGCTCAGCTGCTGGCCTGTCAACGATTCTTTCACTGCTACACCGCAGTAAATCTACACCTTGTTCCTACGGCGATATAGCCCCTCTTCTTTGGCCCTTCTGACCTTCTTCGTTCGAAATGGGGGGACCGTCACAAGTCTACACCAGGTTCCTCTATATGACCTGATCTTCAAGACTACTTCCATCCAGCAATGTAAGAAGTGGTGTACCAGCCCTCATCAACAGTGCCACTCTGGGCCCCACCAGGCCTGCTCTCTTTGGAATATGCCGACAATTGATAAGAGGGCATCACCCATCATTACCTCGGTCTCCAGTGGGTCCCCACGGTCCCCACCTGCCTTTCCTCCGGCCTCAACACCGACAGTACTATTCGGAACAACCAGCGACTACCAACACCGGTTTTCCTCTTCTTCACCAGGTTCTACAATTATGGTTCCTCCACCATCGTTTTCACGGTCACCGGTACCTTTAGCCATCAGTTCCTGCAACTCTACCACAACCAGACGTCTTCGCCTCATCACTACTTTCGACACCTCTCTCGGTGCCTCCGGTCCTACCTTCTACACCGACCGACAAATAGGGATCGACCGATACAGAAAAATACCGATCCGATCCCGATTTTCCCCTCACACGCCGATTCGATTCAGATCCGATACACCGATACAGATATACCGATACCGATTTTCCAAAAAAAAATTATAATGGGTCAGAAAGTCAAATGCATACTTCATCATTATGAAACTGGTGTTCAAGAAAATTTAATTTCTAATTTTTTTTCTCGGTGGTGGCAGATCCGCAAGTGTACCTTCGACTGTAAAAATAACCCAGCGTACACTGCAGATAGGCCTAATCCCAAGAACCCCTGCCCTGAATCTGGCAATGCACACACTTTGAATCCACTAAGCTGCTGTGCAGATGATGTCGTGGGATACATGCAATGCTATGCAGGAAAGTTTTCTTACAAGCTAGTGGAGTAGCCAGCGCGCATGGAAGTTTGTCGTATCGGCTAAAATATCGGTAAATAAACACCGATACAGATCCGATACCGATACACTAAAAATACCGATAATATCTGTAAATACCGATACCGATATTAATATCGGTCTATCCCTACCGACAAACCACCAATGTGTCAACCTTCAGGGAGTGCCCTTGCATTCCTTTCGATAGGCATCTCGCTTGGCCTACTGCGCTACCGGTTCCTGGGAACTCTTCATCTTCGACAACATAATAAACCCTGTTCTTCAAGATAACGTCAACAACAGTAATAAGAAGCCCTTCGTCAATTGTGCTCTTTTCCAGCCACAACGACACCGACATGAACACGTCACACCTACTGACCCTCATCTTCACGGTTACCACACCGGTCCCATGTTCCACACTACAGTTCCTTGTTCAGGAGTTTGCTTCCACACTACACTACTTCCAGTCGCCATCCTTCCAAGATCACCGTCATCTCAAACCCGCCCAGACAATGATCACCGCGAGGTGATGTGGTTTGTAATTTCTCTTATGAACTCGGCTTATTCCTTGGACCCAGAACCTGACCATCTTCCGACTCTCGGTCTTCCTCCCAGTTCCCTCGTGTGATGCACCGGGCACCGGACCATCATCCGGAGCTTCTTCAATTATTGTTGATCCACCTCGGACCGACGGTCGAATCACAGAATCTGGCATTCTGGGGTCGCCGGGTCGCAGCACGGGTACTCGTTAACGTTGGTCCCTCCTCCATTTTTTGACGAGGTCTTGCTAACAAAAAAAAAAGACAGGTAATGGATATTCATGGCAACAACAAAAACTAAAATTTACCAGTGGCACCTGGTGGAAGTTTGTTTTTATTGCCTAAATGAAAATATACATTACCGTTACCCGCTGGTCTCCCCTCTCGAAACCAAGTTTTCTTGAAAGGAAGAAAGATGATAATTGCCTCGACTTGAACATTTATATACTGAGGCCTGTGCTGGCGCAAAGAAGGAGAGCTGGGAGCCCAGCAGAGAAGTCAATTTTTCATCGCTATTGATTAAGCCACAAATAGAAAGGAATTGCTAACAAAAGACAGGTAAAGAATATTTTCATTTAGGCAACAAAAACAAAACTTCAACCAGGTGCCCCTGGTAAGTTTTAGTTTCTAGTCGTCGGTAGGAAAATTTCAACTACCTGTAAATTTTATTGCATTCCAGGGCTCGAATTGTCTTAGAAAAATTGCGTAGCAGAAATGCGATACAAAATAGAAATTTGCATAGCAATCACGAAAATATCATTAGCAACTTTTAAAGAATAATTTATTTAGTAAAAAAACAATACAAAAAGTTTACTTTATTTGAAACAATAAGCCATTTTTGTTTCACGTTTACTTTGCTACACACACGGATGCTTGGTCCAATGCACGTTAAGACTATTCTGACCTGTGTCTGAAATGAAAGCGCCACCAACTAAATACGGAAGGTGATGGTAGGACCAATGATTTCCCAGAATGCATGTGCGATGTTTGTCCTGCCTATAAATTAGGAGGGATTAGCATCTCCGTGTCAGCCAACACGATCATGATTAGGCTATTATGTTGTCTCCTTTAATACAGTTGCGTCGCTAAACTGCGATACATTATTTAATTTTGCATCGCTAAAGTTTAAATTTGTGGTGCAAATTGCGATGCGATACCGCTCACTTCGAGCCCTGCATTCGGTTCCTGGATGCTCCGAATCTGTCTTGAGGTTTTTCGCTCTCTTGATCCGGCCAGTGCGCAACCCCACTGCGCATGCGTCACCATGCGCAGCCTTCCTATAAAAGCAGACGGCCCAGCCTGATGGGCATCTCTTTTCCTCAAACTCGCGCCGAAGACTCATCACTCTTTATTACCCAGCCCATCTTTTGTCTCTTGAAAACGGCAGCTAGCAACTATCGCCTCGCAGAAGACTCGGAACAAGAAGCTTTCATTGTAAGTCCAATATGCATTCGTATCTTCTCACCCAAGCTTTCGTAGAAAGTTCAAGATGGCGTCATATCTTCTCACCCAAGTTTTCGTAGAAAGTCCAAGATGACGTATTTTCTCACCTAAACTTTCGCTGAAAGTTCAAGATGGCGTCGCATCTTCTTTCGCCTGTAACATGCCGAAGTCGCACCACCTACGAGACGCACCCATTGAATCCTCCCAAGATGGCGTTCCATCGTCTTCGACTTTCGCCCAAATCTTTTGTAGATGATAACTTCATGGACCGACTGAATTCGACGGCAGTTATTCTCTCCCGTTTCATCAAGCCTGCTGTCCTCCACCTGCCATTGGTACCTAAGCTTTCAACCCTCGTCACCACCTGCAACCTTACCGTAGATCATCGAAATTTTCTTTTGAATCCTACGTCAAAGCCTCCCGGTTCTGTCAAGCAGGAACCGTCCCGCCACCCTATCCTCGGCCGGCCTCCTTGCCTCTGCATCCAACACGAGGCAGCCGCCTGCTCACCACTGTCGCGTGAACACGTCATGAAGAAGTTTCACCCTGAAGCTCACCACGCCACGTCAAGATCAAGCATCTGGCCCAACATTGAACTGTGCCCGACACGCTAATTCGTCAGTGGAAATATGCTAGGGATAGTCCGATATTTATATTGGTATAATCTGTATTTATCGGGGTTTTTGCCATATCGGTATCGGACCACTGTAAGGCTTCCGATACAGATATTCGTTATCCCAAGAAATGCAACCTTTTCCCACACAAAACTGACACAAAGTGCAGCAAAAGTAAAAACCAAGTGAGAAAAGCAAAGCTATTTACTCAGTTTGTAATGCAAATGTAGCACTTGATGGTTCTGCCACTCTTTAAGTTTTACATCGGCCAACTTAAAATCTAACTAGAAGATGAAAGCACTGAATCCATAAGTAGGAATAAGAGTAAAATTGCTGTTATTGCTGCAAAGAACTTTTTGGATAATCACAGCAGTTGGTAGCAACCCATGCGAAACCAGAAACTAAGTTGCATTTGTATGGAAATTAAATTTTTAGTTCTGTTTTTTTATTTTATTTTTTTTATCGGCATCGGTATTGCATCGGATCGGATGTTATCGATTTACTCTTCATCGGTATCGGATCTGATCGGTAAAAACTCATATCGGCCGATCCCTATGAACGTCCCTCGTCCAACAGACCGATCGTCAGATCTCTTTGTTGAAAGCCTCTCACACTAGAGAACTTTCGTCGAAAGCCAGTTGCCTCATGAGCCTTCGTTGAAAGCCTCTAGCCCAAAGAACTTTCTCGTCACAAGCCCACCGTCTTAAAAACCCTTGTTGAAAGCCTCTCATGTACGATGGCTGTGTACGCAGCCACTATTTTGTTTTTCGTACAGCATAAAATCGTACGGTACAGGTAGGTTGGGCGGGAAGAGTTACCTTGCTGTTAAAAATAATCGAATTATGGCTTAAAATAAAAGTTGCTGCATAAATTGTTTTAAAAGAAAATCATGGTGATTCGAAGAGATAATGTTAAACAGCTTGAAATAAAAAATACAGGGTACCACAAGAAACTTGACGCTCCAACTTTTCTAGTTAGCACCCCTCAGAACCAGGAGAGGACAAATCTTCCCATTTCATTAGATTTGATTTCTGTCCTATCCTGGTTCTGAGGGAATGCTGACTATGTTGGGTCATCAGTTTTTTGTGGACCACCCTGTATTGCTACGCAGGTAAATTTGTCGGTTTTAAAAGGAAAGTCGTCATGGTGATTAGAAAGAGTGGATAACTGGTGAGCAGGCTCGTAAGAATTTGAACTTAAGTTCTTATGAACCTGCTCACCATAGTTATTCACTCTCTCTTTCTAATCACCATGACGACTTCAATCCTTGATATAGTTAAAAATAAAATAAACTACGACTCTAGCCTCTGTCTTCAAAAGTTGAGCCAGAGTGATAACTGACGATGTCTGTCATAACGTTTCATATCGCTGAAGATGAATAGCAGTGGTTGTGTGGGCATATTTATTTATACCCTACGCTCCCCGCAAACCCAAACACTCAACACACCCGTAAAATTTACATCTATTTCCAATTCCAAGATATTGAAAGTTTGGATCATTCCGTTAATAATCTTCCAAGTAGAAGACCTTCCAAGAAATCCCCAAAATTGGTCATGACACTGCAACCTCCCGGCTACGCCCATTTGTCAATAGGGGGATCGTAATGCGCATAGCTCGGACTATTGGCACAGCGTTTTTCCTTGAAATATTATGCGAGCCATTCATCACAACCACATTATTTGACTAACTTAATTTTGCCAGTCCCCCAGCCTGGGCCAGCTGAAGATTGTTTCTTTTGCCTAGGAAAATCTAGGTATCTTTTGTTAGGCAACAATCATCACAACAAACATTACATAAATTCAATTGTCGAGGTTGTAAACCATTGTAGCGTGGAGCCATATCGTCAGTGTCTTATATCTTGAAGCATAGTTGGGCACATTTCAGGTACTTGCAAAAAAAAATAATAATGTGGTACAAAAATTGTGTTGCTTAAATTGTGTTGAAATCAAGAGCAATAAGACACCTGACAAAAATTAACTCGTGCAGGAATGCCAGCTAAGCTGCTTTCAATGCAAAATCTGACCCTCAATAACGTTGAAAATGTGTAACTAGCTAGTTAGCTAGCTCTAGCTGATTCTAGTCCGCTCAACCCCATGTTAATTTCCATAGGGCTATTATTCATCGATAACGACATCGGGAACCCTTCAAGCTTACGAAATGGGACGAATGGCTGCAGTGATACGAACTGCGTACCTTTTATGGTTGCGAGCCTAGGGGTGTAACGGGGATGGGTGCGGTTAACGCTCGCTAAAACCCTTTGAACCCCCTCCCCTTTTTTTTTGTAACGGGGATGATGTGGGAGGGCGCGTAAGTACGAAAATATTGTTACAACCATTGTTAGTATTGTCGGCATCGTCTCTCATTGGACAGCCAAAGTTCGGACAATGACAACGTGTATACGAACGTGTATGCCTAAACACACACTAGTGTAGCACGATAAATCTAAACAACTTTGCCAAAGAAATTGTATTCACGTCCAATTCACGAAAAATAAACCACCGTTGGAGGGGGAAAATGGCCGGTCGGTCTCACCCGAATGCTTTTGTAGAGGATCCTCGTGCATGTGCAGGGTGGGTTATGCAGCTAGCAGTCTCTTCACAGCTTTAAAACTCCACCGAGAGAAGCATACTTCAGGGAAGAATGCTACAAATTTTCAGGTATTGTATATTTCCGAACGGCAATAGAAAATCCTTGGTGTCCTGTCGCAGGGTATCACAGTTTGAATCTAGGAATAAAGCCGCAGAAAAAAGGCCTGGAAAAAAGTCAGTAAAAGAAGCCACAGTCAAAAAAGCTGCAGAAAAAAAGTTTTCTGGTAAAATACGGCCCAGGGCAACTGACCTAAAACCTGACCTAACATGTAACAAAAACAACACGAAAAACTACAACAAAATATGGACAAAACAATTCGGCTTTTTCCTTTAGCTGTTTTCCCACCGCATTTCTTCCTTCGGTTGTTTCTTCCAGGCTAATTTTTTTTTTCATGTTTTTTTTTTTGCCATGCACCTTCAGTTCAAACTAATTCAACGTTTTGATTACAGCAGATTCTAAGGATGTAAACATATGTTTGCAACATTTGTGGTTAAATTTAATTCAAGTAAAAGAAACGTCGTGTGCTGGTTTTCGAGACATGGCCCCGCCTAACACTGACTGGTTTAAATGCACTTCGATGTGATTTGGGTTTTAATAAGATTTCTCATAGTCTGGATTTTTACGAACCTGGAACTCTTTGCTCAGACACAGCCAAA